>CABFOW010000729.1:0-18925 GCA_902141385.1 Timema californicum | reverse complement strand
TTTTTTTTACTTAGCGTGTGTTGTGCTTATAAACCGTGTACCATATTCTTGAATGTGATAAAGTGTAGAAAAGTGTAGGATTAGATTATTATTCTGCTTCCAGCTATTCTATTTGATGAATTTTTTTTCAGTTCTTTTATTTAACAGAAAGACTAAATGCGCTTACAGTACTTTCAATGGAGAAAAATTTCCTCGATTTTCAACCAGAGATCAAGGAGAAAATTATTGAACTTTTTGTGCAAATTAAAACAAGAAGAATGGATTTCATTTTTAAATGAATAGATCAAGCTTAAACTGTAACCATTTAAGTTAAAGTAAGTAAGAAATGTTTGGGTTTATTTTTGTTAAGATTTTATAAAGTTCCTGAATAAATTTTCTTTTTATACATGTTTCTTTTTTCCTTTTACACAATTTTAAAACAAAGGCTAAACATTTTCTAGAGCAGCACCTCCACTAATTTTAGCTACGAGCCACCACTGCTTAAGCCTAATCAACCAAACCCTGGTTACTGTTGGGGTGTTTCCCCTTTCGAGAAAAATACCCAATTCACCAGCCGGGAATCAAACTTCGGGGCCCCTAAAAATGTAGTCAGGTGCACTGACCACTACACCACGGGGGAAGGTTCGTCATAGGGCTGACCTGAATGGATTGGAAAAGCTACCTGGTTGGATATAGGGTTGACTTCTATACCAATATCCTTCTCCTTAATTTTCTCCAACACCAGAGGATGTTTATTCAACGCGTATCCGTGACCAATCCTCGTGGCGTTCATTAGAACGGCGTCCACAAGGTTCATGTCCGTGACGCCTTCCCAGTCTGGAAACATTTTAAAACCTGATTTTTATCCGTGTTGTGAGTTTATCGGGTAGTTTGATGTTATTTGGTTACTAATACTTAGGAGGCAAGATTGAATACGTTGATGCTAAACTTGAATAAAATGATCAAGATTTAAAATACTAACAGTCGATAAAAAGGATAAGTTTTTACGGTACACCCGGGTAAAAGTAAGCCTATGAATAAAACCAAAAACGATCCATTGGTGATGATTATTTCAGATAAAAAAGAATATAAACGTTTTCAACCTCTTATTGACCATGATTATAGTTTTCTATAATTCATGAATCGAAAAGTGGATCAATTTATTCGCTGTAAAATCACAACAATCATATAACCTTCACTTAAATATTGTATATCTTTTTAATATCTCATGCAATTCACTAATCACTATACAAAATACTAGTACGGATATGCACAGCACAAATTATTGACTATACAACTGCGCCGATAAACGTATTAGATCACTTCAACCTATATAAAGAAATAATACTTTTAGAGACTACTTAAAAAGAGCAATAGTCACTAACACAGAATTAAATGGCCAGTTCCATGACTTACTTTAAAATCAAGAAAACTAATAATAAAAAAAATTGTTCCACTAGCAGTATAAAAACGCTACCCCTTGACTTTCTTACAAAAATACATTTGGAGCACCTTTTACAGAATGCAAACTTTTGCGGTAAACATTGATAATATTCTACTATATGATTATTATTATTTTATAGCTATTTATAATATATATCTAAAGTGATAGAGGCAGATCATATAACCTGACGTACGAATACGTAAAAGTATATAAATTAACTTCTTTCTAACGGTCAAATATGTCAATTTGTAAGCTAATTTGGGGTATATATTTAGTGGTAGAAGAGCTACAGTAGCTCCATGGCTTCTTTGGTGCTGACTGACAGCTCACAGCTGACTTCTGACAGTCAACATTTAGGTATATACCTAAATTTTTACTGTCAGAAGTGACAGCTGCTTAACATATGTTTTTCCAGATCATCTGGTTCGGCGTAGGGATGTGTAATTTGGTCTGGTAACTTTTTAAAGCTGTCAGTCAGCACCAAAGAATCCATGGGGCTACTGTAAGTTGGCAGCATTGTGCCGAAGAACGCCTCTTCCTTACTTGTCTCTCCCGCATGGAAGAAGAAGTCGATTCCTGGTGGCAGGTGAAGCAACTTGTCGGTGAAGTTTAGCAGTGACTTTCCCTTGTCTTCTTGCCCCACGAGATCGAACCCCACGACGAGATCAGGGAAAGCTCTATGAGCCTCTACCACCCTCTGTATGTCGGCATCCATGACGGAGTCATTGATGGTCCTGCTGGGGGAGATGATAAGCTTCGTGCCAAGGAAGTCTGGGTGGAGAGCTGAGAACTGCTTGTTCAGTTGGTTCATAAGGGTCAGAAAGTCCTTCCAAGGCATAATGGTACCATCCAAGTCGTAGATCTGAATTACAGGGAGGTAAACAAGATAATATGGTACTGTACCATCTAGGTCCTAGATCTGAATGACAGAGAGGTAAACAAGACAATATGGTACTGTACCATCTAGGTCATAGAACTGAATGACAGAGAGATAATCAAGAAAATATTATACAATCCGGGTCGTAGATCTGAATGACAGAGATAAAAACAAGACAATATGATACAATCCGGGTTGTAGATCTGAATGACAGAGATAGAAACAAGACTATATGATACAATCTGGATCATAGATCTGAATGAGAGAGGTAGAAACAAGACAATATGATACAATCTGGGTCGTAGAACTGAATGACAGAGAGAAACAACACAATATGCGATGTTCAAGGTCATATATCTGAATGCCAGAGAGAAAATTATTATTATTAGCACAGCGTCTTACTACCCGTTCGGGTTATACGCACTTACACTAATGTGTAATGGTAGGGTGATTGTGAGATGAAATGAAGGACCTACAGTTTTACGTGGAATCCGAACCACAGTGGAGGCCTGGTATTCCCCACATTCACAAGATGCCTTGCCAGAGGTGAAGGAAGGGTTTGGTAATCAGATAAATCTTTGCCGCGACCAAGGATTGAACCCCGGCCGCCAGCACAGAAGTCTGACACCTTACCCCTAAACCGCCAGGTCACCCCAGAGAGAAAAACAAAACAATAAGATACGCTCCAGGTCATAGATATAAATGACGGAGTTAAAAAACAAAATCACAGGTGTTCGTGACAAACACAACCAATGTTAGTAAACACGACACGAGTAACATTGTCATAGCTGAGTAAGTGGCTAGCTAGCTCTGTATTAGAATCTTCTAATGACACGCTCAGCTGAGGGAAGTTGGTGTTGGGTTCATATACAAATAATGGGGCTACTTCTCCTGATAAAATGATACTATTAATTATACAAATGCGTCCTACAGATATCGGGGGTTGATTCTAAGAGCAAATTAAACCATCACCCTGACAAATACTGCTGAAATTGTGTGGATGGTTCAACTTGATAAGTGAGGTTTTTATCATGTTTAATCTTTCTGACCCTATGGATGGCTACCCTAAGAAAATGACGCTATTATCCTGCTTAATCCCACTGACCTTGGGAATGGTTCCCCTGAGCAAATGAAGCTATTTCCCACTGACCTTGGGAATGGTTCTTCTGATAAAATTAAGCTATTATCCTGCTTAATTCCACTGACCTTGGGAATAGTTCCTCTGAGAAAATGACGCTATTATCCTGCTTAATCCCACTGACCTTGGGAATGGTTCCCCTGATCTCCAAATACATCACGTTGTCTTCGTAGAACTCCTTCAAAACTTGGTTATAGTATATCTCGAAGGCGACGCGCCATCTTGTTAGGCCGTTCACCGTCGTGAAGATATCTTGGAACTTTTCCCACACCTCAGTGATTGTCGGATAAGCCTCTGAAAATTTATCTACAACTAGATTCTAGGTGTGAGATTAGAGCAGTATTTCCCAAACAAAGAAACGTGTTCCACCCAGTGTACGCAAACAGATCTGGAGGGTTCATGATCGTGACATCTTGATATACTTGATTAATTTTTGTAATTAATCATTGTAATATATAATTTTATTAACAGATTAATATAGATTCTGACGTGATGTAATGGACTTTCATAAGCCTTTTCTTCCCGGTTCGATATAACTGTACCAATACATTTTTAATAAAAGTTGGGGCAATCGTTTTATACTTTACAAGATAGAGGGTATCTGTGTCCTTTTTACTTGATGACCTGGACGCTGATTAGGCCATGGTCTCGAAATAGGTCAGCGACTGGCGAAAATTTGGGAAGCACTGGCTTAGAACAGCTTTAAGATGATTTCCTTCCTTAAAACCTCTTGAGTCTCGTAAATTTGGGGAACAACTAAATATATCCTTTCAACATAGATTTGACCAGTAGATATTTGTGTAAGAATGGATGCCAATTATTAACACCCTAACTACTCTTCTAGTGAATTTAAATTTATTTTAAAGTTAGTCATATAGATAGGCTCTAAGTGTGTATATAGTGCCGGATATGTTGGTGCCTCAGGGCGGCATACAACCTGGGTTTCCCTCTAAGCCCATCATAGCTTGTCTGAGGAAATGTAAACACTAAACAACTGTTTCATAACTGAATGATCCTGGTAGTAGTTCTCCTAGTAAATAGTATCATCAGGATTCTTATTTTTAATTCAAACTGCACACCTATCGGTTTAATTTAACCTAATTATGTTATGCAGGAAGAACACTGCTGTGGGCATATTTCTTATGGTATTAATTTTGTAACGTCTTCGTTCCTAACCTCATTACTCTAAATATTCCGTTAGTCCAAAATAGCTCAAATATGTTGACAGGTAATCTATGCTTATAGAGTAGGGAGGAAGAAAGTATAATTTAGAGGAGAAACGTACCGACACTTGTGTGCATATGTGTGGGGAGATTATCAAATCATTTGGGAGGAATCAGCCTTAATACACCGGCAGAGAATTGATCCTCCGACCTTTCCATCTTTTGCAAAGCAGACTAGATTGCTCACCCACGTGCACACCGATACAGGTTATAAAATAATCGAATTTTACACACACAAAATAAATCCCCTTCACCTACCTGTTGGGTGGTCGGTCTCCAAGGTGATCTGCTTTCNGTAGCGTTCCCCGACGACGCTCTTAGCATCTCCAGTAGTACCCAGTCACAATTTCCATCGGGGACTTTCTCGGAGAACTTGAAGTTTAGAACTCCTGCGGTGTCGACGCAGACATACAGTTGTGGAAGATAGGTCAAGTTTTTGATGAGGAAGTTGGTTGACGCCAGAGAGAAGGTGTGGCCGTGAAGAGAAGCTCCTAGACGTAACCAAATGGCCGATAGATGAAATGTTGCTAAATTACTAGAGATAGGGCTGATCCTAATTTTTATCAAATCGGAAACTAACCGTTGTTTTCTAGTCACTAGCCCAAATTCGGATCCCCTAATACTTAAAGATAAGACCTGATAAAACCGCATATATGAGAAAACATGTTAACATAGCTACCCTAGAATTTGATCTCTAAAAATATATCTCTTCCAATCGGTAGCATGGCGTGGAGTGCTACCAGAGTTGGCAAAGCTGGTTAAAAACTCAACCCGTTATATCCCTCCTATATCCCCCTATCCCTGTCCCCATTTGACCAATCACACATATATTCTGCTCACATACCTCACTTGGAATGTATGTTTGTTGCTACTTTGACCATTGATGGTTCTACTGAGAGATTTTTTTTAAATCGCATGGCACATATGAATGGAAAGGACTTTTAAATCCAGATTCAGTAGCCTTAAGTGTATTCTATTAGACGCTCTGGTGGAACAGAGTGCTCCACAGGGTACACCATAGGAAGTTGTCTAGACGTCATACCAGCAATGAGATGATGTGTTCATAGTTTTTATGAATTTTTTGAGGAGGGGTGATTCCTAACTTAACTTAAACCTATTTTAACAAACCCTGGTGACCGTAGGTATCATTCCCCTTGAAGAAAAATTACCCAAGGTACCAACCGGGAATCAAACCCGGGACCCCTAGATTTGTAGCCAGATGCACTCACTACTACAACACTGAGTGAAGAGAACAATTCATACAGTAGGCCCGTGGCTTCTTTGGTGCTGAGTGACAGCTCACAGCTGACTTCTGACAGTCAACATTTAGGTATATACGTAAATTATATTGTCAGAAGTGACAGCTGCAAAACACATGTTTTTGCAGATCATATGGTTCGGCGTAAGGATACATAATCTGGTTTGATAACTTTTCGAAACCGTCAGCTCTCAGTTGTGAGCTGTCAATCAGCAATAAAGAAGTCATGGGGCTACAGTAGGTACAGTTCAAATTCTGCTTAGTCAGGCAAAACTCCACTACACGCCATTGACACCTATGTACCCTTCGTAGCAAACCCCACAGTGCTCCTAGTCTTGATAGTCTTGCCAACATGTTGCCTAGCAATGTCAGAACATATGATAATATCGAGTTTCATTGATCGACGGATAGCAAACTAAGACAAACGTTGAAGTAAGTTTTCATAAACATCACTTTATAGAATCATGAATGTCATTTTCGGAACTATCTGTTGAGATACTTTTTATATTAGGTGTCTTTAATTAATTATTGACAGGGTTGGCCAAACGGATAGTGAAAAATGATTAGTTCCTTTGAAATCAAATTAATTTAGACATATCTTAATTTAGTTAAAATTTTTATTGTTGGTTTTGTTTAACTTTTTCCAGTCAAATGACTGAAACCACAGTAAGTGGGAAAATTGATGCAGCTACGTTTAGGCCTCCTTCCGATGAGCGGAAAGACAGACGACTGCTCAATGACGTGCCTGGCGAGCCTAGAGGAAGGTAAAGTACAGAAAAAGTTGCAGTATGTGAAATAATCTCTACAAGGATGTACATGTATTTACCTTTAGGCATTTTCCTGATGAGAGAGAAGACTGAGGACTGCTCAATGTCGTGCCTGGAGGAAGAAGTACCTAGAGGAAGTTAGTATGAAATGATCTCTACAAGGATGTACATGTATTTACCTTTAGGCATTTTCCTGATGATAGAGAAAGCTTAGGACTGCTCAATGTCGTTCCTGGAGGAAGAAGTACCTAGAGGAAGTTAGTGTGAAATGATCACCACAAGGATGTACATGTATTTACCTTTAGGCATTTTCCTGATGAGAGAGATGACCGAGGACTGCTCAATGTCGTGCCTGGAGGAAGAAGTACCTAGAGGAAGTTAGTGTGAAATGATCCCCACAAGGATGTTCATGTATTTACCTTTAGGCATTCTCCTGAAGAGAGAGATGACCAAGGACTGCTCAATGTCGTGCCTGGAGGAAGAAGTACCTAGAGGAAGTTAGTGTGAAATAATCTCTACAAGGAGGTACATGTCTTTACCTTTAGGCATTCTCCTGATGAGAGAGAAGACCGAGGACTGCTCAATGTCGTGCCTGGCGAGGAAAAAGTGCCTAGAAGGAGGAAACGTCCCTGCCGTGTCCATCCCCCTCTGGAACTCTTGCCTCTTCGACTCCATCAGGAGGCTGTTGACAGCCTCCTCCCTATGGACAGACAGGGGTACCAACTTGGTTAGCACACCTTACTTGGGCTCCGACAAGTTTCTCAGACTGTCTTCTTTTTGTTTCCCCTCCAAAGACTGGCTTACCGTTCTCCTCCCAGGCAAAAATCAAGGCGGAACCTTTAAAATAACCTTCATATTTTGATGAAAGGCTCATTTAGTATGATCTTATGGGCTGAGGTTTGAATTCTGGTCATGTGTATACCGAGCTGTTTTTTGGTTGTTTTTTCTTAATTGGTTTTCCACTCTCCCTTCATGCAAATAAATATTTCATAAGTCACGTCAAAGATTGTGATTTTTTTCTATTCAAGTTGACGAAAGTACCGACGTTACGCAATATTCTGTGCTACTTCTAATTGTTAAGTACTTGAAAGACTTAGAATTCAAAAAGAATCTCCTTATTTGTCACCCATTGAAGGGCCGTACTACTGGTAAAGACGTATTTGAAGCAATTGATCACTATTTTGTTGAAAAAGGAATTCAATCTTCAAAATTCATTGGGCTCACCACAGATGGAGGAAAATCCATGGAATGTTGCTACTCAGGTCTTCGTGCACGCGTGGCAGAAGTCGCCCCAAAAATGAAATGGATGCACTGCTGTATTCACAGACAGAGTCTCGCGTCGAAACCTTTGCCTCTAGATTTGAAAAACGTTCTTGATGAAGCGGTCAAAGTTGTCAACTTTATCAAGCCAGTTCCTACTAACTCCAGGTTGTTTTAAATTACTGGGTGAAGACATGGACATCCTTCACAACACTTTGCTTTTGCACACCGAAGTTAGGTGGTTGTCCCGGGGTAAAGCCCTGAAGCTGCTGTTTGAACTTTGACACGAGGTAGCCCTTTTTTGGGAAGAGCATCCTTTAAAAAAATCTTGGATCCAGGTTTCATGATTTTGAATGGTTACAAAGCCTTGCATACCTGAGTGACATTTTCCAACAGATTAATAAACTCAATCTTTCACTTCAAAAAAATTGTAACATTTTTCAAGTTGTCGACAAAATTGAATCCATGAAAAAAAAATTTGATTTTTGGGCAAAGTGCATTAAAAAAGGACAGCCTGAAGTGTTCGAAACACTTCACGATTTCTTGTCACAAGCCGAGCTAAATTTAACAGTCGGTGATAAGATAATTGAGCACCTGGAAGGATTAAAATCCTCGTTTGAAAAATATTTTTCAAAGCCGGAAATGGGAGATCGGTGGATATCTAATCCTTTCAAAGAAGAGTATTTTGAACTTGCTTCATTGTCGATTCCTGAAAAGGAGAATTTGCTAGAGCTCGCATCAGATACCACTCTGGAGAACCTCTTCAATGGTGGAATGGTGAATCTAGTCAGCTTTTGGACTCGTCGTGGTGACGAATACAGTGAACTTTCTAGAAAAGCCATAATGTTTTTGTTGCCGTTTGCTAGCACGGAGCTTGTTGAACGGGCGTTTTCTTCGTATACTTATATAAAAAATAAATATAGAAGCAAATTAGACGCAACTCCGGATTTGAGATTGTATTTGTCCTCTTTTGAGCCTAATTTTTCAAAACTATGTAACTCAATACAGTCCCAAATATCACATTAATTTTTCATTTTTCCAATCTTTCTCAAAAATGAAAAACTATATAATGAAAAAATAGACCATTTATTTTGATTCAACATATACCTCTTTTGTAGAAATTTTCGGAATCTGTTATGGGTGAAAAAAATTGAGGGGGTGTGTGAGGGGGGGGGATGGCTGGGGGATTTGGGTAGGGGGTACGCGGAAAGGAACTAAGCCAGCTTGGGGTACGCAGTCTGAAAAAGGTTGGGAGCCACCGGTCTAGTGTATATTAAGACTGAAGGTGACAGTTTACTGGTATAGTACCTGAAAACTTAGATAGACCTAGCAACCAACCCCTAGTAACCTCTGATCTTGTTACATAACTAAAAGATAACAATTTGGCCTATGACAATAAGATTAAAAATAATTAAATCATTACTAGCCGCTTAAGTGGCCGAATTATCTAAGGTGTCACTCTTTTGTTAGACTGGCATGCTGATGACAGGGTTTCTAAACCCCATTAGGTCAACTTAAATTATGTATCCCTCTCTTTACTCGCAAATGCAATTAGATTAACTCTAAAATGCTTCCTTCCTTATCCCTAATCGAACAGAGTAATTAATATATACACATATAACCTGAACACGTATAAGACGTGGTGATTAAAAATACCAAAGAACTATTAAATTAAATTCTTATTTTTTTAAATAAACTATAAATTACTTAAAACACTAAGCAAACTAATGTAAATAAAGGTTATATTTGGAGATTAAAACAAAAAGTACAACTGTTTAATTCAATCCAAATTCAATCGTACCTTGCCGTAAGAACAATTTCCGATCCAAGAAATCTTTTCTGTTCCTGAGAAATGAAATTGTTCCTCTGTTTGTAGTAACTGTCTTCATGGGTGGCGTTGGAGAACACGGAAAGTACCAAAACAACCGCGAAGGCCAGCGTGACCTTCTGAAATACCGGTAACACTTGATACATAATGAACTATCAATCGACTCCTTCGACAGTTAGATTGATTATAGACAATAAAAGCAGGTAGAATGGCTTTATTTTGATAGAGATTGAATCTGTGTCTTTGTTGATAAGAACATGTTATTAAAGAATTTGATTGAACTGAACGAGTAAATTTTATTATTTGACTTTTAGAAAGTGAGAGACAAAAAAAAACTAGTTCCGTTAAGAGAAATACAAGTCTACTTTACATGCGAGATAAAAACTTTAGGATTTTATTATATCATTGTTTTATTATTTTAATGTACATCACTGATAATATTATAAAAGGTCGTAATGACAGGATTACGTCTTGATTCTATGGTGAGTTCCTGAAAATGTGTGGCTCGATTGGAACTGTCAAAAAAAAAAGCTATGAGGTAGAAGTAATAGGACACATATCAACACACTTTTTAGTTGGTCTTTACATTTCGTATGAGCTCCTATTACTGTTAGCACAGGTGTTTTAAGTTTGGGGTCAAGGTCTTCAATAGGATCAGATATAGCTAACACCACACTTTGACGTCACTATCAATACAAATATGCTTTTTTTATTTAGCACCGCGTCTTACTAACCGTTCATATTAAACTCTTATTGGTGACCTGGTGGTCTAGGGGTAAGGTGTCAGACTTCTAAGTCGGGGGTCCGTGGCGCAATCCTCGGTCCCGGCACAGATTTATCTGATGACCAAACCCTTCCTTCGCCTCTGACAAGACATCTTGTGAATGTGGGGAATGCCAGGCCTCCACCGTGGTTAGGATTCCACGTTAAACTGTAGGTCCTCCATTTCATCTCACAATCACCGTACCATTACACATTAGCGTAAGTGCGTATAACCCGAACGGGTAGTAAGACGTGGTGCTAATAATAATAATAATAATCATCATATTAAACGCTTATGTAATAATTACACTTTTGGTTTTTAGAGATTATGAAGGTTATATCTAAGGGAAGTGTACACACATTTGCGTGGAAAACCCTTTTGGGTAAAAAAACAACCTATGTACACCTTGATCGAGATTCGAACATTGATATCCCCATCATTGGCAGTCTAGCCTACTGCGAGAGTAGCACGTTTTACCATGGGAGCACATAATATTTTTTTTATATCTATTAAAGCCGTAGAAATCCATTACATATTGAAACATATATTCTAGAATAGTGTGGTATGTGATGATTAGGAGAGTGAGAGAAAGGGGAGAAAAGTTGTTAGCAAGTTCTAGAGCTAACCTTAAAATAATTTTAGTTATTTTATTGATGTATGTAAAACCCAACAAATAATGGCAATTAGAGCTAGAAAATGTGTTGTTGAAATCTTTATCTCAATTAATCCTAAGGGAAGGGGATATTTTAGCTAAGGATTTTTATTTTATCGAAGAACAAACATGTGAAGGATACAAAGAAAAATCCTATTTTAACTCAAATCAAGTTAGTGCTGCCATCTGTTAGATAACCATGAGACCTTTCTAATGTATTTTAGATTATGGTTAAAAGAGGACTTTTGACATATTTAAATTAATTAAAAAGTAGTTGTGGGGGTATTTATAGGATTTGAGAAATGATTTAGAAAAGTTGTTCTCCTGGAAAAAATATGTATCATGTGACTGTCCCTTTTTTTTTGCCCTTGTACCCTTAATATCTTGTCTACAGCAGACCCGACGTTAGTGAAACATTCAACCACTAAGCGCTGTAGTCTATGTGAGTGTGAGAAGATAATCGCTGTTATTGCTTTATTGTGATTCATTTGATAATGTTTCTGTTGGTAGCGGCTTTGGGGGATTTAAACTGAAGTGTGAGAATGCATTCGTTCCATTTAAATTAATGAATTTAATTTTTTTTAAACACGTTTAATTAAGGCTTTTGAAAAAAAAACACAGCTTGTGACACAAATGCAATCACGTGACTAACTCTTTAATCCAGTCACGAGATTTCAGCTTCATCTGCGTTGTCCGCTCTACTTTAGTTCAACTAGTTTTAGCCTGATCAGCTCTGCTCTAAAAACTTCTGTGTTGAAGAGATAGAGACAATCAGACAGCATCGTTGACTGTTGCAAGGAGAGTTGGGATACTCGTTAAGGGGGAAAGCTTGTATGTGGATGTGTTGAGTTGTGTTACGACATAGGATGGTGATTTGAAAAACATTCAGCCTGGAGATAGATTTAAAGATATGTTTGTCCACTATAAAGTTAAATATGCTAGAAAACCGCTGCAACAATTGCACAAACTTAGATAAAAAATATAAAAATATATTTTCCTTGGTAAAGATTCTGTTTAGACTAAAGAAAATATGTTTTCCCAAATGAATAAAATACAAAGATAATTACTGTAATATTAGCGTTTATTGACCAGTTTCAGTTGCCAAGTAGTCTAACGCACTAATCCCGTGTTGGACTAGACTGCTGAAGATGGGGAGATCAGGATTCTAACCCGGTCGGGTACACTGAGAGTGGTTTTTGCATAAAGGGGTTTTTCACTCTCCCACAACACAAATGCGGGTGGATTTCCTCTAAATTAATCCTTGTGATCCTTAACACATTAGTGTAATTAGTACAGAAACATGTAACCCGAACGGGTAGTAAGACACGCTACTAAAAAAATAGTGGTTGAACATCTCTATGTCAACACATTTCTATTAAAGTCTTCATTTGTTAATTTAGAGCTATACAAGAGGGTCTGACAAGAATTTTAACTTTTTTTTAAACATCACGTCTTACTACCCGTTTGGGTTATACCCTTATCTACTAATTACGCTAATGGTTTTAGAGGTGATGGTTTTATTTAGAGGAAGTGTGCCCGAATTTGCGTGGAAGAAAAATGGAGAATCGTATTGTAAACACCGACCTCATTACACCCGACTGAGATTTGAACCACAAACTCCCCGTCATCGGCCGTCTAGTCAACTGTGAGACTAGCGCCTTAAACCAAGCGTATGAACTGCTGTTCCCCCCATGGAAATTCTGCTTTCTATTTTCCAGCGAAATTGTTAATAGAGCTTTATCGTGTACAGACTATACTCACGTGACCTTACTATAGATGACGTCATTTGCCTTTATTTGAATACCATCTGTCGTTTGTCAAGTTCAAAGCAGACAACACATGTATAACTTTTCGGATAGTTTGTAATATTTAGGATGAGTGTCATGAATATTTTTGAGTGGAAAGTTTATTGCTTTCAATATCTTCATTAAATGTACAGAAGCCCGAAGGCTTCTTTGGTGCAGACCCGCCTCGGGGGCGTAGTTGGCTAACGCACTTGTCGTGTAAAGCTTGACTGCTGAGGACAGGGAAATCGAGGTTCGAATCTCGGTCGGGTGAACTGGGGGTTGGGGATTCCTAAATGGTTTTCCACTCTCCCTCCACGCAAATGCGGGCTCACTTCCTCTAATTCAACCTTCCCAAGTCCTAATCCATTAGAGTAATTAGTACTTAAAGCATATATCCCGAACGGGTAGTAAGACGCGGTGCTAAAATATTATATATATATTATTATTCTTTTGGTGCTGACTGACATTTCACAGCTGACTTCTGACAGTCAACATTTAGGTATATACCTAAATTTTGACTGTCAGAAATGACTGCTGCTAAACACGATGTTTTTGCAGATCATATGGTTCGGCGTAGGGATACATAATTCGCTCTGGTAACTTTTCAAAGCCGTCAGCTGTCACTCAGAACCAAAGAAACCATTCCTTGGTGTCTAAGACATTTTTACTCTAAGGAAGGACCGTGTACATCGATTATTTTTACCAAAACTCGCTATAATCAAAAATACCAAGATTATATTTTATTTTGTTTCAAATACTTATTTTATTTTAGCACGATTTCTTTTTCCTATAGAATTAGATTTATAAAAACTTAATTGGCTATTCTTCAAATAAAATATTAATTTAATATAATTTTAAAGAAAATGTTGACAAAAAAATGTATACATTAGAGAAGGTGTCAAATCTTATATTTCTTGAATCCAAAGTCTAATCCTTGATTTTATAAAAATGTAGAATTTTAAAGTGAAAGTATTTAAAATTAAACTTAAAATGGTTGTTTAAGGCTGACAAATTATATTTGGTGCATTATGTTTATTACATCATAAGCCAAAAAGAAAATATATTTTTTAAATTATATTCATCGTGTTAATACAATTATTTTTTTTTTGCAATTTTTTTACTCTCCCAACTACATAAGTCCTTATAATTAATTTTACAAATTTGCTTTACATTGTTAGTAGAAGGCCTAATTCTTAATTTATAGTATTTTAAACACCTTTTTGAAATGCTCACGAATATCGAATATCTCTAATATTATTGGTTTCGAGGGATTCAAGGAATCGATTGTATACGTTTGAAATTAGAATACTATCTATAGATAGTATAGGATAAATAATTTCAAATATGAGAAAAATACTAAATACTTGCGCTCTTTTAGGAAAACATCAATTCCCTTCTCCTGAAAATCTACAATTTTCATTAAAGCAAGTTTTGAAAAACGAGTTCTCCTCTATGTATTATCTTTAAGTCCTCACTTCAAGACTTTGTATAAGAAGAGCCCTACATAATTTTCACTTATGCTTCTTGATAATACTGCTCGTAAAGATTAGTCCTAAATTATTTTGATCTTTCAAACACTATTTTTGGGAAATTCGAAATTCGGAAAAATCTCACAAATATATCTCCAATAAAATTACGAAGATTTTGACTTCAAATAACAATTACTATTAGTATATTGATAGCGCAAGAAAGCTGTGTGTTTAACACGTGGTCTAGGTCTGTGGTATTCAACTATTTTTGTTCGCGTACTCCCAGGTATATTCATAAACTTTGTGCTTTTAAGGTTGTTGGCTCATAATGCAAGCTTAACATATTGTACAATCTAAGCCCTACATATAAAATAAATACCACTGTTTTAGAGTTCGAAGTGAGAGTATTGTAGATTTGAGGAAAGGGATATGTTTTCACAGTTTTTATAGCAAAACTTTTTTGGGCTAAATAACTCAAATAAATCTTCAGTAGAGATTAAGAGTTTGAATTTCTTTGCATGATGATATAAACCCGTCGTTGAATATATGTATAAATGAGAAATTTATAAATGAAGAAAAGAAGTTTCATTAAATTTCAGGACACCTGTGACAGATATTTACCAACTGTTGATACCACCATGTGAAAAAATAATAATTAAAATCCATGTTTGTAATGAAACAATATTTGATTCAATTTGGCCAAAAAACCTTTTTATGTAAAAACTGCTAAAACACTGACCCTTACTCGGGTCCTTTATACACAATCCGTCATTAAAATGTATTATTTAATAAACTGAGGCGTGAAAGCTCTGCTAAAATATTAAAAATGATAGTTCTTATTCAAGAGCGTTCATCATTGCAGGCCTAAATTCAGCTCCCGGCTCGCGCGAGGTATTATGGGAGTAAAGGGGGAAAATAAAACACCTACGATATTCCAGAAATATGTGCAATGCATTCTTAACTGAATGATTATTCGAAATTTCTTGTACTGACGATGGGGGACAAAGAGGCAAAGTTTCTTGTTAATAACAACAGTATGTCCTTATTATGGCAGAATGAAGATGTGTGTGCAATACTTATCTGTGAAGCCATTCTAAAATAGCTCGGCCTTTTCAATGCAGTTTTTATCAAAATATAATCTAATAGTTCAATAATGTTTAGTATTAGTAACTTATTTAATCAGAAAAAAAAAGCCACGTGCAATATCGTTCTTGTAAATTTACGATTTCTAGCCGACTGTATCACAGAGTTGATTGACTTGTTATACAAGGTCAACTGTGGGTTTTACTAAGTTAAACTGGTTTTTGTACCTTCATAAGATATTAAAATTAAATTACAAACCCAAAATCAAAATGGTTTAATCCTTACAGAAGTAATATTAACACAATTTTATTCCATAATGTTTATATAGAGTAAAAGAAATCAATGATTAAGTTACTAGAATGAATAACTCAGAATGAAGCGATAGTTAAAGTTGGTTATGTTCAAAAAATTAAACCCTTCGACCAGATGTACATATAAATTATGTTGCATAAATAAAATAGATAGTATCTTCAAAATTGTTGGAGGAGACCTGGTGGTCTAAGGGTAAGGTGTCAGACTTCTAAGTCGGGGGTCCGTGGCGCAATCCTCGGTCCCGGCACAGATTTATCTGATTACCAAACCCCTCCTTCACCTCTGACAAGACATCTTGTGAATGTGGGGAATGCCAGGCCTCCACCGTGGTTCGGATTCCACGTTAAACTGTAGGTCCTTCATTTCATCTCACAATCACCCTACCATTACGCATAAGCGTAAGTGCGTATAACCCGAACGGGTAGTAAGACGCGGTGCTAATAATAATAATAATAATAATATTAATATTTCATAGGTGTATCAAAAGCGACAGCTGCAGATCACAAGATTTGATCTATGAGTCTCTGAGAACTGTTTTACTTAATTTCGTAGTTTTCAAGAAAGAGTAAGAGATTTATTTTTCTAATTTGTCTAGCTACGGGTAATTATTAATAATTTTTTTCTCAAACACATGCAACGTCTTTAGCCGCCATTTATATTTAAATAACGGAAAAATAGAATACAAATATTTCACAATTAAATGTAAGAAACATGAACTTTAAATATTAACTGATAGATGTCAGTATAATGTTGAACTGCTATTTGTTGTTTCTAGTAATAATATACTGCAACATAACTTATACTTTTTACAACGCTACTAGATGTCAGGTCAGTATTTACTAGTACGTAGTGTCATCTAGTGGCAAACGTTTGAACCTCTTATCACTTCACTTTTACCGAACAGGTTGTTTTAAAAAAAAAGAAATGAAATTCTATAATATTGATCAATGTGTTACAATTATTCAAAATGTTGCAAATAAAATATAAGAAAATTTCCAAGTAAAGTCCATTTTTCATAGACAGAGTATTAAAAAAAATTTACAACATTTGATTTTGTGGTCATCAATGACAACCTTTCACTATATTATTTGTGTTATTTTCTAAGTATTGATAACATCTATCAAAAGTGACAATTGTAGACCACACGATTTGATGTATGAATACATGAAAGTTGATAAGTACATGCTAAACCGGTGAACTCACATTTTCACCGCAATGCCGTTCAAGTTAATCGTTAAAGACGTTGTTTTAATATTTTTACATAATTTACTGATTTAGCTAAAACAATAGAATAGTCGAGAAAAAAAATCATAAACGCCAGAAACCAAGTGCGTTTTTAGTGTTTCTGCGTGTATCTGCCCGTCAGTAGGAGAACAAATATGGGAGGAGGAAAATACAAATAACAATGCAATTTATGACCCCCCTATTAAATAACACAATTTGACTCCCAAATATCTATTCTATGCTCTTATATCAGCTACCTTTTGTTTCCCAGACGTTTAGATTTCAATGATTAACAAATTGTGTAGATTTTTGGTGTGTTTCAGAATGTAAAATGTCATGTTTTTAAAATATGTTTACACGTATATTTATATATAAGGTCATAAAGAATATATTTACGTTTATTTCAGTAAACAGAAAACTCGTGTATGCTACTATAGAAGGTTCTGTCAATATTTAAATTAAGCACAACCCTTTACTATCAGTAGCTCAGCTACTTCGACAGCCCCCGGTGTGGTTGAAGGTGACCTGAGAAAAAGTCCAATGTTTTTATAACAAAACACTTTAGGGTCAAACTAAATCAAATATTTCTTCGGTAGAAATTTAATAGTTTAATTTTCTTCACGTGGTGATATCAACAGTTGTTGAATATCTGTCATGGGTGTCCTGGAATTTAATGACAACTTTTTCCTAATTATTTAAAAAGTTTCTCATCTAATGCTGCTATGCTCATGACATGTATTCAACAACTGTTGATATCATCACGTGAAGATAATTAAACTCTTTGTTTCTACTGGAGTATTATTTGATTTATTTTGATTTTTAAAAAAGTTTTGATGGTAAAAACTGCAAAAAATACTTACCTTGTTCCTTACACTCTCACTTTAAAGAACTTCAAAGATGAGAGAACCAGACTCTTGTTATTGATGTCCCCCAGCATCAGTCTTTGTTCCTCGGCGGTCCTATTAAGAACGGGGCATGGAGACAGCCTTCTTTATTTATTGGACGGACCACTGGTGGCCCATTACAAATAATTCTACAACAGGGACCCCTTCCACGCCCCCTCAACCCGAGTAGCACGTGTCTCCTTTATTGGCTCCACGGCATTACGTCACAAGAAAAAGAAGAAAAAAAGATGAACGAAATGATAACGAAAACTAAAGGGGACGTAGTTTATTACTTGTGGCCATAAATCACGTGACAGAGCTATTTGACGGGTGCGGTAAAAAAATATAAAAAAACAGTTAATTATAGGCCATTTGTAATACCAATATTAGCAATAAAATATATATAACTTGAGAAACATGGGCGTTATCTGTAGTATAGTCCAATTTTTATAGTGATATACTTTTTTTTACATTTATAAAAGTTACTAAAACTATTTTCATATTATCATACGTCGAGTCATACATTCTACTAACGTCATTTTGTATTTCTACAATTAATAACTTAACAATAATTATATAAAATAACGTTGTCAAGATTTACATTAAAAAAAGTTTTTATATTTTATAAAACTTCGTCACTTTTTGATCGAATGGTCAGAGTTCCTAGCTACAGATTCAAAGGTCCTGGGTTTGATCCCCGGCGTTTTACAGATTTGTCCATAAAGTAGTGGGTCTGGAACGGGGTCAACTCAGCCTAGTGAAGCCTAATGAGGACAATATTGAGGAGACACTTGAATGGAAAAGTAGCGGCTCCCATCTAGAAAACTGGGACTAATGCCTGGAGATCTACTTGTTGGTGACCTGGTGGTCTAGGAGTAAGGTGTCAGACTTCTATCCTGGCAGCCGGGGTTCAATCCTCGGTCCCGGCACAGATTTATCTGATTACCAAACCCTTCCTTCACCTCTGACAAGACATC
>CABFOW010000728.1:143510-208719 GCA_902141385.1 Timema californicum | reverse complement strand
TAAATAATTCCTATACAGTGACATATCAATGTTCATTCTTACACCCGCCACTTCCAAGAGCAACGGAATGCGACCAGCGCTAGTTTGTGCGGCCCCTATAAATCTGGTTAGGCGGCACCAACTTGCACACAGGGACGCGGATTTTATGGTGAGGGAAGTTGGGGGGTATAATCTCTACCATAGAAAAAAAGTCCGCCAAGCTCCAATTGGCTTGAAAGCTGCCGCTTGACGGAAAGGTTAATTTAGAGCAGGGGGGAAGTTTCACAGCCCTAGAACAAAATATGACCCCCCCCCCTCCTCATGTCAAGAGGGTGAGAGATGTCCGAAGGAATCCCCCCCAACCTGGTTTGATCGATAAATCGATGGAGAAGTGAGATTTCAAGAGAGTTTCAGGTTCTGAATAAGATCCAGGATAAAGGTAGAAGGAGTTTATTTTTAGTATAAGGATGAAATCATCCAAACTTTGTAAGGGATAACGACGGGAGCTACATTTTAAGGATGCCGCCTACTTCAAGAGAGCTCATAGTGTGATATTTATCAAGGGAGTAACAATTTTGAAACATGAAAAACCACAAACTATACACAGTTAAATATCTTCAAATGTTCTGTTGTGAGACTAATAAAAATGACAGATAGAAGAAGCCTTATCGGTATCATAAGTCTCGGGTCTGCAAGCCGTGTATGTATCTACGGATCACTACTTTATATATAGTTTGATCTCAGAACTAAGAAATTTCACAAATATGTCCTCGACCATTAAAGACAAAGAGGATGATGCAATTATAGTCACACTTTTAGATAAGAAAAAACTGTAGAGTTAAAAGATTTTCTAAAATAATGTTCATACAACGTATACGTCAATTAATGTGATCTGCAGCTACCAATTTTGATAGAAAGAATCAAAACCTATAAAGCATCCCTAATTATAGAGCATAACATTATCAATGCTGACACCTGCGTCGACGCCCGCATGGTCTAAAACAAGGTTGTCAAACTCAACAGGTGAAAGGGTTGCATTATATATCTTTTCTAATTTATTTTTAGTACCACGTATTACTTACTACTCATTCGGGTTGTATGCCTATACACTAATTATTACACTAATGGTTTAGGGATTAGGAGGAGTTTTAATTAAGATGAAGTGCACCCGCATTTGCGTAGGAGTGTATTAAACCATTTAGGATAAATCACTCTCAATACACCCGACCGGTATCGAACCCCGATCTCTCCATCTTAAGCAATCCAGTCCAACACGAGAGTAGCGCGTTAGAACCGGGTACATTATATTATTTAGATGGCAATGCACATAGGATTTTTATTTACTACCGTATACAATCCAGAATGAAAAATCTTAGGCCAACTTTTTTTTTCCTCCTCAGCCCCTGTTCCGTTCTTAAAGTAGTCTGCAATAATGTTTAAAAATTAATTTCCTTTTACTAATTATGAAAAAAAAATATATTTTTTTAAATATAATTGGCAATTTACAATATTAAATACAATTGCCCAAACAAAATTATAAATAGTTATGACGAAGACAGTAATAATAAACTTAGTCTAAAATTCAAATATTTTTTTCATTTTAAACCAATGTCAGGATAGTAATTTCTTAAATCTAATGTTTGTTGTAAGTCTGGCATCACTTCTCACTAAACTATCAAAATCTGAAGGAATATTTTGATTTGAAACAATCCTTATTGTGCTTTTGTAAATGTTCATCTGTAAGCTGACTTCGTAGCTTCAACTTCAAACGAGGGAAAAACCTTTCACGAATATTCAACTTCAAACGGGAGAAAAACTTTTCACGAATATATGTACTTCCGAACATTGATAGTATTTTATGCCGCGTTCATTTTGATTGTGGGATAATTATCACCGAAATATTTCGATCACTCTGGTACGAACACTTTCATAGAGGCAACTTAAAAAATATATAATTACATTGAAAATCAATAAATTCAAGTTATATTTCTTCACCAACACTTTCGGCACCAATTGAAAATTGATCTGAGAATCATTAAAAAAAACTGGTTTATATCATTAAATCTGTCTTCAAGCTCTTTTCGGAGAGGTGAAATTAGAGTTACATAATTATTGAGGATGAACGTATCATAGGTTTCACACTAGTTTTGAACGTAAGGAAGGACGTGAGCAAAGTTTTTGTTAGCAAGCTGGTTTTCCCAGTTTAAAATTGATTAGGCTATAACATGCATGGTCAAATAACCGTGTGATCATTTGGTCTTTTCCTGGAAGGTGAATATCAAGTGAATTAAAATGCTTTGTAATATCAACCAAAAAAGTTATCTATCACCCAACCAAGACTTCTCATAAAATTCAGTGACAAAACGGGGTTTTTCCAGCCATGAATATTTCAATATAATCTTTCAGTTCAAAAAATCGTTTTAAAACTGTGCCCCGACTCAAACACCGAACTTTGGAATGCTGCGGTAATTCTGAACATTATTCACCAATTTCTTCAAAAAATGCGAAAAACTGATTGCATCCCGTTTAAAAAAAAGTTTTTGCGCACAAAGCTTTTTGGTCAATGATCCACTGTAATACTACAAAATGTTCAGCAGAGAGCCCCAACATACTAGTTTCCCTCTTAATTTTGCAGCCCCGCCGTTTTGAACCCGCCACAGGAGAACCGTTAGTAGTAAGGCTGACATTTTTTTTTATCTTTCACTCTTTTATCATCTTTTTATAAAGCAATACTTATATCTTCTGGGGTGGAAGTGTCTTTTAAGGGAATTGTTTATAGAAATTCTTCAGTTATATTTAAGTCACTGTCCACGCCATGAAGAAATACAGTCAGCTGTGCTTTCGTCGATGGCTATAGAAAAAAAGCAATAAAACTCCCAAGGCCTCTCAAGTTACTACTTGAAATATCAGCGGTGCGAGCTGCGACGGTATTCTTTGAGAGGCTTGTGCTTGAAAATAATTGTTTTTGATTTAGACATACCACTTCTGCAGCACTAACCAAACACTATCTGAAAAAAATTTAAAAAATCCCTCACTGAATGGTTTCAACGCACAGGCAAATCCACAAAATACACCGCAAGGCGCGTTCCTATTCTTTCATATTTCGATTTAAACACTTCCGCGTACCACATGTTTGACAACCCTGGTCTAAGACAATATACTGGCCTGCCGATGGCAGGGAGATTGGGGTTTGAATCCTATGATTGGTTTTCCCAAAAGGTTTTAAGCTATTCTTCCCCGCAAACTAAATTCAACCTTCCCCATCCAAAACTCACAGCGTAATTAGTAGGCTACATATGTATATAACCTTAGAAAGTAGTAAAACACTCTGCTAAAAAAAAAATTAAGTGCAATGCGCGGCGAAGTAGATAGCCTCTTTATTTCTTCACTAAATCCTTCCCCCAAAATATGCAAAGTGCCTTTATGCAAATAAATCCCAAACAACTACCCGATAAAGAAATACAATATGTACCATCAACACATATTTTCATAAGCTTCGTCGGTGTGTCAAAAGCTTGACCCGCACCGGTGGGCACGCGGACTAAGATATTAGGTCTTAAAATCTCGGCAGTGCACACCGATTAATAGTTAACACTAGGTTATGTATGCTCATATACTTAGAATTTCAAAAATTATTGCATACATTCCAGAGACTTTGAAATTTCCCAGACTTCTCCAGTTCGCACAAAATCCCATTCATACTTTCCAGGTGCGTATTATTANCCAATGCCATTTTTACCAAGAAATGTTCAATACTATCGCAAAGTAGATATACCCTCTACCCCCGTCACTCCCCCCTCCCAAAAAAAACCCCCAACAGCATCACTCTGCAAATGAGTCTTTGTGAACTTACAGGGGATACTTTATCCTGTTTACGCCACCCTGAAAGAGTTCAGGTCCACACAGAGCTAACAAGCAGACACAAGAGATTAGTTCTTCGCAGTACAAGACTCCAGTCTAAACAAAGTTGGCCTCCATAACCAGAGGCAGGCTCTTACACTTAAGGAAAAGCTATTAACTTCAAGATCGCCCGCAAAGTAGAGAGCAATGGATTCTAACATTCTCACCTGGAAGGCTGTGGACGTAAATCCCTAGCAGACTACCCGGGGGGGGGATGTATACTCCATTTATGCTGACAGCAGCAACCTTAACTTGACACGGGCTACACTGGTGGTTCTTAACCTTTTATTACTAGCGGCCCCCTAAATATCATAGCATATTTTCGCGGCTCCCCAGTCTTTACTAACGTATTAGTCATTAATACGTCTTCTCAAATAGTGGCTTTATTTACTTATTACAATAAAAAAATATATAAAAAGAAAGAAATCAACTTACCTAAATGTATTTAATGGGACGTGTGCTGTTGAACACTTTCCACTAATTTGTATATTCTTGTTTTGACTATTATTTAATGCTATTCGCATGCAGGAGTCGATTTCACTGCTTCAGTTTAATATTTTACCATTGTTGAAAATCCCTTTTCACATAAATATGTATAAGCAAAGGGCAGCAAATTTGGTATGGCGATGGTAAACAGATGGGGATTATTTGTACTATCCGTGCTTAACCCCCCCTCCCCCTCCAAAACCCCGAAAAATCAAGTCTACTGTAATTATATGCTTACAATCATCGAATTCTTCCTTCCAAAACGTAACATTTAAGATAATTTACTTCAGTATTAGGCAAATAACATTTTAAGTTATCTTTTCGAGGCCCCCCGGTTAAGAATCGCTGGGTTGCATTATGGTGTCACTCAGTGGTTCCCAAACTGTGGATCGCAGCTCACGGGTCCACAAGCCAATTTTAGGTTGGACGCGAAAATTTTTGCAAATGTTAGAAATTTGTAATTATTTGAAAATAGAAAATCATAAAAAAAAGGAAAGAAAAAAATTTGAGGGGAAGGTGAATAATATACGGAGGATAAGGGAATATAATTTAATTTTTGCGCCTTTGGCGTGGACGTATAAGCAGTCAACAGAAACCAAAAACAAACGCATCCTTCGCACACGCCCCATACAAAATTGAGTTTTTTTAAAAATTATATTGATTAATAATAAGAAGTAATAATAATTAAACTTAAAAATAACCCCATCCGTGTTTATAAAAGAGAGGTGAGTTTGGGAACGGCTGGTGTAGCTTATGAGATAGGGCCAAAGTGTAAACAGTTGAGGTAAAGACTGTTTCCTTCTCTGAGTGGTAGCAGTCTTTATCCTTTAAAATATACCATAGTGGAATAATGCAAGGTTAGTTTATTATATTACAGGGTGGACGAAGGTTGCATCATGTGTATTAGACTACGGCAAGACTATCGGTAAATATTGCTTGAGATTGAGAGAGGTGAGGCCAGACGGGAGGATGAAATATGATAGAACTCCGCATGAAATGCTGAAGGGGTGCTATAATTTTACCCAGGCCCCGAAAAACACACACACAAAAAACTTATATTTAGCATACAAAGCAATCGTATGATTAATTTTTGAAAATGGTTAGTCATTCTATTGAAAGCCTTTTGGTTCAAACACAATAATAATAGTGATGTGTATGATGTTATACACAAGTTTTGAAATTACATATTTTATACAATAGACTAAGTTATAAAATATATTTTACTTAGTTGAATATAATAATGTGTTCAACTAGCAACTCACTTGGGATAATATAATTTTAAGGTACCTACATCGAATTAATGCTAGGCCCTAGAAATAATACTTTGTCAAAAAAGCAAATGAGATAGCAAAAGTTCTTACCTTTTATCTTTAAGTAAAGAAAACTACAAATTAATTCTGCAGCTGGCTTTCTAGTAATCTTATGCATGGTCTCCCCTTACCCTTCTTTCTATCACTTCTACTCAAACAGTTACTTTTCAACCTGCTAGCTTATACCGTATTGTTGCCAAGAATTACATTGTTGCATTGTTTTCCTTTATTATTTCTCTTATTACTCCTTTCCTAACTATATTAAAATTTGTTTCTCTGGATCCCGAATAATTAATATATTTGAAATTTTGGTTTAATCAGTTAAAATACATAATATATTTAATGAAATCACGACAAAAACAACAACATAGCCCAACTGTTTTTTTTAATCCTGGTGAAATGTCGCTATATCTCGCCGTACGTGTACATAGAAACCTAACCCTAGAATCATGGATACAATCTAGTGCATATATTGCCACGTGTAGCCACTTCACCCTAGTTCTTCTAGATATTTAAATGGACGTGTAAAACCACTAGACATCTGACCCAGACTACAAATGTTCATAAACAGAAGCCTAAAGAGACATATTCCGGCTAATGCGGCTAAACATAGTTGGACCACATCCAACTGGATATAAGACGGGGCAAGTCGTGATGGCTTGGCCACACTCAACTTCCGGAGAAGCTATAGACTGGAAACCGCAAGAATGCCGACGTCGGGTCAGGCCAAGGATGACTCGATGAAGAAGAGAGAGAACTCGAAAATTCATCGGATGAACTAAAAAATGTTGCAGGAGAGGTTTTTTCGCAGCCCTATGCTCCACATAATTAGTTAAAGGAATTTATATGATTGTTTATTATACTAATTTCCAGTTCATTTCAAGCTATATTAGAATTCTGGTGGGAAAAATCTTCAACAGTGATAATATAGTAATACTATCTCATAGGTATTTTAAAGTGACGGTTGAAGATTAGATTTAAGTCTACAAAATATGGTAATTGGTTTACTAACTTTTACAACTGTACAAAATTCCTTCCTATTTTTTTTTAGCACCCCGTCTTACCCGTTCTGTTTATACGCTTATGTACTGATTGCGCTTATGTGTTAAGAACGAGGTTATGTTGAATCTAGAGGTAGTGTACATCACATTTGCATCAAAAGAAAGGAAAGTGAAAAGCCATTCAGGAAAAGTCCCCCTTGGTGCACACAACCAGGGTTCGAACACAGATTTTCCCATCATAGGCAGGTAGTTATATTGCGAGACTGACGCATTAGACCATGCGGCCACCGAAAAGGATCCTTCATATCTTTAAAGAACTGTAATTCAATGATTTTTAAATATAAAGACAAAGAAGCTAAAACTAGGTTGTACAATCAGGCAGGCGCGCTCCGCAACTCCCCACCCCCCCACCCCCAACCCAAATTAGCACACTCCACCAAAGCCGTACTTTAGATCAGCTGTGTTCCACCTTTACAAAACGCGGTAAAGTGCCAGGCACGCACACAAAAGGAGGAGGGGGAGCGGTTGGCCGACAAGGGTAGCAGCGCGAAGGACTGATCAATAAGTTGCAGTTATTCTCCGAGCGGGGTGGTGGAAAATGGGCGTGACGGTCGAATCCCAACCCTCTCTCTAACTTTAAGGGAAAAAAAGTGGTGGGAGGGGGAAATCGAAATAGAGCTTTTGGCAGAGTTTCCCAAAGTTATCCTCACGGTCAATATTTGAGGAACGGTCTTATAGCAGCTCTTGAATTCTGAGGGCGGAAGTCTTCATTTATAAAAGGACGTTTTGTGGCGTGTTCGCTCGTGGAAAGCGGGTTTAGACGGGGCGGTGGGGGTAGGAAAACCAATAACATACATTTTTTCTTCAAATAGTATCAAAACGATGTTTGTTTACCAGACCTTTCCCTAGATTCAAAACGCTATGGCGTTAGCAGCAGAGTAAACCGAGAGCAATAACAAAGTTTGAAAGGAATCGGGAGGTTAAAAAACAATCAAAATAAATGGTACAACCCATTCTTACATTTTCATATATAGTATAGACCTATTTTAATTTGGAACAATTTATTTTTAAGCCAGTCATCAATAAACTAAAAAGAGACTTCTATAAACTAGAGACTTTTTTGTGGCCAATGTTGACAACATTTTATTAGTACTAGTGTTATTTTAGAGGGATTGATAATATCTATCAAAAGTGACAACTGCAGATAACATGACTTTATGCATGAATACGTTAATATTGTTTGAATACATTTTTAAACTGTCATAAGAGCTTACTTCCTATCTAATGCAGGGATCACGGTCAATTTAACGTTCCTTAACAGTTCTCACAGTGTTTTGAATGGCGTTGTCCAAGAGAAAGCTTCCACGTTACGTGAAGGGTACCCCTCAAACAGACCGAATTAATTGTCTTTGATTTGCTAGAGTTTTTACGTAACGTTACGTGAATTCTGATCAAACACGATTTTTTGTTATGTTACGTGAACTTTTGGTCGATGATGAGCGACATAGATCGGAATGAAATAATAGGTTTGGGCGTGTGTGATTGGGTGTGGGTGTGTGTTAGTATTTTCTTTAGTTTTTTATTTTGGGATGTGTGCGTGTGTCAGAATTCATTTAACCATTGTTTATGATGAGACAAACTTTTTTTATCATAAAAAATAAATATATATCCTTATATCTACAAATAATTAACTGAGCAAAATAATCTAATTTACCACACCGTAAAAAAATTTAAGATAGAGGGAATAGGGTGGGGAGTGACGAAAACTCTTACGATCACTTATGTGGGGGGAGGGAGCGTCGAAAATCACGAAAAAAGCCTTACGTAATTTAAGAACGGACACAAACTAGATATTAAAATTACATAAGTTAGGGTTTGGTGTTTAGTGATCTATCATCAATTTAAAGTTAGTTATGATAGACCTAGCCTTGTGTTAGAAAAAACCTTCAACGAGGCCTACTGGAAAAAAAACCCCTGCCGTGTCAATGTTTGCTTAAAACGCACAGAAACGAAACAACGTGTCATTGTACTAAGTTACGTGTATTGGGGCGCCCCCTACACCTCTTTCACGTTCACACCACTGACTTTATGAGCGACTTTTACGAGGTGTGAATGAATTAGTACACTACTTGACTTGCTCACGTCTTTCCAGGACGAGAGACCCCTCACATGATCGTGGGGTATAAGATACAAAGCTTTATGTAAATATCACGAGACAAGTGTTACGGACGAAGGACGCAGAGCCGTACCCAGAAATATATCTTGGGGAGGGAATGGAGGGTGAACTTATAAGGGTTATCCTCAATGGGTCGTAGTAAGGTAGTGGTTTAAAAAACAAATATTGGAGTTGTAGGCGCTATGAATTTTATAAGACTCAATAAAAACTACTGGTTCAGACAGAGGGATATATAAGTACATTTTATAATACTCTGAGGGGGAGGCGCGAGGGGAGGAATGTGTATTTAACGCCTAAACACCTCCACCCTCCCCTTTCTTCAAGGTGGGTGAAGCGTATTGTAAGGGTTTGAAAGGAAGGACGTTTTAGAAAATTCAAACATAGATTTTGCGGGCAACATTGGCATTCTACTACTATGTATTATTAGAGCTATTTTGTAGAGTCAAAAGTGACAGCTGCAGATCAAGAAACATGAATATGTGTTGCACCCTCTTTGAGTCCTCTTATTACCGACCAAGAATACAATAAAAGGGAGAGAGTGAATCTAAGGAACAAGTTACAGGGAAATTACGAGAAATATGAAAAAGCAACAATGTGAGCTGTTTATTCAAATTAATAACAAGAGCGCAGAAAATAGTACATGGTCTCATTATATCATAATGAGTTATGTTGAAATTAAACTTAATGACAACAACTTTATATCCTTAAAGTTGCGCAGGCATATTTACAATAGAGAAACTTGAAATCCAATCATTATTCTGACGGTTCAGTCTATATGAGACAACAAAATTACGTATTGAAATTTAGTACAATAGAACATTATAAGGGGCAGATGGGCACCTTGAAACGGTTACAAAAGTTTCGTCATTCACAGAGAACGAAGATATATATATATATATATATTACGTTACTTTAACTTTGAAAATATAATACAACGGAGTTTACATAACGCGAGAGTTTGGCTAACAGACTATAGTCAAACTCCCCCGGGACTATCTGATCCTGACTCAGAATTAGGAACCTAAATAATAATTCAAATGTCTTAATAGGACACACTTTAGAAAAATATATTTAAATGTGCAAAGATTAATTAAAGTCATCATAAATACAAAAATAATAATAGTAGTTACTTTACTTTGTGATAATTCAATATGTAAACTAAATAAGAAATGTTATCTCGATGATTAGAAAACAAATACAACTATCCACAATTTCAAAAATGTTAATTTTAACTCGCACAAACTTGAATCAATCAATAATAGTGGATATCTACGAGAATGAATATTACACAAATAATCTAGCACCCAAGTGGCGACACACAAAATGTAGAGTTTTGTATTAAATAGAACGATCATAATAAGATAGTTTCAGAAACCAAAAATTAAAGTTTTATATACAAAAATTTAAGAGTTGAAAATAAATTAAAGTTCATATTATGAATCGCCATAGTTACGATTTCGATACAATATACAAGTTTATCCTGCCATTGTCCAGGTCTACGACAATGGTCCGTCATCGATCGTAGATGATATGATAGTCAATTAGGCATACTTGCGTAGCCATTTTATATAGGAGTTTCGTTGCACAGGAGGGGAGGTGGGAGAACAAAAACACACGCTAGGTGACGTCAACGATGTCTTCCAACTCGGGGTGCCGGGACGTCTTTTTGACACATAGTATCTCACTCACTTGATCCACTCGTAGTTTTAGGACGCCAGGTGTAGGCCAGCCTTGCAGTTTACTAGTGTAAGCAGATTCATTTGGTAAGTACATGAACAAACTATTAATATTGAAATGGATTAGGTAGTGAAATATATTGTCCAGCATTGTTTTATCATGTCTTATTAACCTACGTGAACTACAACAGAGAAGATTACCATTGTATGGATCCTAATAGAGTTGTATTTATTGGAGCGGGTAGTATGATTTACTGTGATATATGCGTTAACGTCATTATGGGGTGGGGTCCTATTGTAACATTATTCAACGTAATGTTACATATGAATGGAGGAAAGCTTAATCTACTAACTTTTATAGCCACCTTCCTATGAAAATTATGACTAACTCAATTGGAAATATTATAATTTTTATTTATTTTACTCCCTCTCACGACCAACATGATTATTTTCCCAAAAAGCACGATGGTCGCCAGGTCTAAGGCGTCACACTCACAATAGACTCGATTAAAGGTTGACGAGGAAATCGGAGTTTGACTTCCGGTCTGGTGTACTGAAGGTATTTTTTCCTATTAATGGTTTTCCACTCTTCCTCTACGCGGGTACATTTTGTTTGAATTCCACTTTACTCATACCTTCTTTAATAGTGGATAACCAGAATGAAAGACGCGGCGAAAATATTATACGATATTTAAATGCTTGACATTCCCTCCCCCCCAAAAAAACTCCTGGACGAGTCTTATTCACGGGTCAAACGATCGATGCAGACTCCAAGCGTCGCACGAGTCAACCTCATTTCTTAAGTCCTCCATCCTGGAGTCTAGATTTCCGAGGCGTCCACAAACACATCAAATGAGCAATAATAATCATTATTCGTTACACAGATCTATTTAAGTTGGTCAAGTTGTGAATAAATATTTAAAAGTTTTAGAATAACGCGCAAAACAACTTTGTTTCACTTTTCAAACTTGGCTATTAAAACTTCTGGAGAAGGCCAACTAACCTTATTATGTAAAAAAGTAGCTGAGCGTAATTAATGTGTGCGAACAATCTAAACCGGTATTAAGACCATTGAGAAGAAAAAAATATCTTAAGTAGTAGAAATTAGCCTAAATGCATGTGAGACTGTCTGAAGTAGAGTTTTTGTGTCTGATGAAAACATCCACCGTCGCCCCCCTCAAAAAAAATTTGAATGAATTGCTTGTTCTTAAAATATTTGACACTTTTATTTTAAAAAACCTATTTGAAAAAATGACAAGTAGCTTCGTTGAGTTTTTGAACGCTTTGGTAATTATTTTAGTGCCTTATACATGCACGGATCCGAAATAGTTTCTACTTTAAATAGAGCTTGCTTGGAAATGATGGATATAAAGATTATCTACAAGCTGAGGTCGATCGGTTATGAGCGTGTATGTGTTTCAAGTTTGGTCTGGACCCATTAATTTGTTCAAAGGTTATATCCTAAAATAAAAAAGGGTAAACTGAATCATTTTGAATAGGATCTCCAATAAAAAGGCATATCAAAATACAAAGAACATGATAGCTCCCCTCCCCCATATGTGAGAAAGAGGATGTCAACTCAACGGAGGACAAAATTGGATTCCTTATTCTTCCCCCTTTTTCCACTTGATTGCTCGAACTCTTTCTATTTTTTTTTATAAATTCTGTACAGGTATGGCCCCTGAGGGAAGAGATTTGAAGGGTGGGTGTTCCAGCAGTATCAAGCTCTCCTAGATCTGTGAAGAGTTGGATTTTTTTTTTGTGAAGACAAAGAGATGATTCCTTTGTTTGAGGGAGCACAATTTCAAGACTTTTACACACATGATGAAAAATAGGATGTACACTCCGTTTACCAGTCTTTCCTTTACTGGCTCTATCTTATAAACTACGCCAAAGTGAAAAAGCGCAAGATAAGCTTGCTACCTTACAGAGTAAATTGACTTAGCTACTAGAGAGGCTCGCCATTTGATGGCAGTGACGTTTTATTTAGGTATGTCAAACTTACAGGAGGGCCAAATTAAAAAAAAAACAGTTTGGCATGCCAAATACTTTCATTGATGATTCTTAAAAATTAATTTAAAAAATGATAAATATAATAGACTGGCATGAATAAGTTTGAGAATGAAAAACAATAGTAAATAGCCTACTTAGTGGCTTGATATGGTTTTAAGTTTGTTCGGAAGATTTATACGACGGGTAGTGAGATGAATTAAAATGCAAGGAGGTGAATCTCAAAAGATAAAAGAAACACGCTTTTCATTAAATTGGTTTCTAAGATTACTTTTACTAAGTTTCATGGTTGAAAACACTTGTTTACATGAATATGAGGATGTAATTATTGCCGTCTATTTTTGGGCATAATTTACACAGTTTGGAAATCTTGACTAAGGGATGGTTTAGTAAAATTTGTCGTGTTCAAAAAACCTGTTTCACAACTCAACACATTTAAGGTGGGAGAGTAGGTAACGCAAGAAAAGAACGTTTTTGCAGTTTTGATAGAAAAACATTATTTTGGCTAAATAAATAAAATATATGTCATTATGTCTAAGCTAAAGTAAAAAGATTTTTTTTTCTTACATGGTGCCCTCAACAGATGAAAAATATTTGTCAAGAGTGTCCTGAAGTTTTATGATAACTTTTTCACCTTCATTTAAAAAGATTTAACAAGTTTTTGTCATCTAATGGTGCTATCTATGCTCATGACAAATATTCAAGAAGTGTTGATATCACAAAGTGAAGAAAATTAAACTATGCGTGCACTGGAAATTTTTTTAATTATTCATTTTGGCCAAATGTTTTGCAATAAAAACTGAAAAAAAAAACCCATTAAACTTTTATCGCGTCCCCTTCCATCCCACCCTAAATTATGGGTCGGACTGAACACACTGGCGGGCCGCAGTTTGCGCATCCCTGGCATATCCCGAACAAACACCTGCTTACCCCCTCCCCTAAAACACGCTAGAACGCGGCAAACAATCAGGGCCAGTATTGAATATACAGAGTGCGTGTGCGAGAGCTTCGTGTAGTGAGGCGGACTTCCGCCTAACCCCGGTTCCACAAACTGCACTTGCGTCTCTAACGGGAAAACAAGGCGCTACTGAGCCAAGTCTGGAAATAGTTGATCCAGACAACATCACATCTAAGCTCATAAGCCTTTGGCTCGAATCTCATTTGAATATGTTCAAAAGATAAGAGAGGAAGACATATTTGTAGCACAGAGTTTTAGGTATAATTTATACAAAGTGCACCCGCACTTGCGTGGAGAGAGTGGTTTTAAAAAAAAAGAAAACCACCCTCAGTGCACACGGCCGGGATAGAGCCACATCTCCCCGTCTTCGGCAGTAAAGTTTAATATGAGAGTAGCGCGTTAGACCAAACGGCCAACGGAGCGGGTGTTCGGGTAGTATACCTAATATCTTACATTTAAGGAAGGTTGGATTAAGAATAAGTGTACCCACATTTGAATGAAGAAAGTTTAAAACCATTTAGGAAAAATAGGGTATCGAACCCCAATCCACCCCCTCCATCGGCAATCCAGCCTTATGTAATAGTGAAGTCTTTAGAGCACGAGGCCACCGATAGTTGTAGAACTAATAAGAGCAAGCAAACAATGTTTTACCACATTCACAGCAGATTAACTCTGTGGTCAGATGGCAAACACAGATATTTTTTGCAAAAATGAGTTTCTAAGATGAGAGAACAAAACGGTTTGATTTGGAAGACAATGCACCAACATTCACCCGTACAGGTGATTGGTAAACAAATTTTTCTGACTATCATTTATTTTAAGGCCTAAATTGTAATCCAATTGGTAAGGATATTCTAAAAATAAATAAAAAAACCTTTATTTGTTGTAAATGATTATTTTTGGAATTGTTTCAAAAATAAATAAACACAACTAGATCAAAAATAGAGTTTAGCACCCTTTCTTCCCTTGACTGTCAAATGAACCATTTTCCCTGATGGATACTAAATACCAATTTCCCCGATTTTCCTGTTTATAAATTCCCGGACATTTGTCAGTTCCACTGATTATGACCTACGTTGCGGAGAGACCAATGTATGGTAGGATTTTGGAGGTAAGACATTTTTAGAAAATAAACAGTTTTTACGGTCAAAATTGTTAACAATTTGCTATGTTATTGGTGTTATTTTATAAGTAAATTGATAATTTCTTCAAAAGTGACATTAAGATCACATGACTTGACGTATTAATAGGTAAAAGCAGGTTTCCTAGATTCAGGTGATTGGACCTAGGCAAAATGTTGCATTGTGTTGCATTTGGTATATAAGATGAGACATTTTAACTCTTAGCCTTAACTTAATTTCCCTACAAGTAGTGAGACCTCAAATAATTATGTACCAGTGCGTTATTTTATTAATTAATAGTCGATTATTTTTTTGTAAAGTTAGTAGGCCTACCTAAATGTATGGCAAGTGAAGAAGTAGCAACACTTTTGTCGCAATATATTCAATTAATGGACGATAAACCAGAGAGGTGATTGGGTTCGCCTTATTTTAATAGATACAGCCTCCACACAAATTCAAAACATGAAATCTGCAACTATAAGCAAAAATTGTACAACTCCAGTCTACAAAGCATTGTCAAAAGCTGTTAGGAAACAGGTGGCCATGTTTGTGTCCACGCGCATGCGCAGTTCGAAATGTCTCGAGACGACGCGACGGTCAGTGCAGCATCGCCTTTTATTGCAACGCGCTGCGCAACAATATTACAACTAGTAAGATGCAATGTGATGTTATGGCAAGCCGGCAAGTCTGAAACAACTAACAAAATGTCTCATATGGTGTGTGAACGGCTTTAGACTGTCCCCACTTGTGTAGGGGGGATATTTCCTCCCCATACCCTTCAAACAGGAACCAGGGCATGCAACAGAGGTGACAAAAAAAAAAAACGCTTCGAGTTTTCCACCTTCCCTCTCTTTTATCCGATGGTACACATCCAGGACCTAAATAATAACTTCATTCCTCGACGGCTACCAATAAACTACGAAGCGAACCACGGCCTAGTAACGAAAGTTTCTGGCGTGGATTTAAGAGCAATTATGAATAACTATGTATATTTTTAAATAAAAAACCACCTGCGCCATAATACGTAGACCTACTTGTATATAAAAATATGCCTCAAACAATCCCCCCCGCCCCTCATTACTGTGTTTATTTGATGGGAACTGTATAGGTAACTCACCAAAGGAAGAGAGAAATTAACATTTTAAAAAATATTTTAAATAATTTCGAATAAGGAGCATAAGCCTTAAGAAGGAAGAAATTTAGAATATAGCTTGTTTGTTGATTTACAATATGTTACAGTATTTAATCTTAAACAAAACTCATTATGATAAATTAATAGTAACTTAATAAAACTATGCATAATTATATCACGATTTTTATTGAAAGAACAGTTTAGAAAATTCAAACATGTTTCTTTGCGACAAACATTGGTGACCTTTTACTAGGCCTACATTATAATGATTATATCAATCAAAAGTGATAACTGCAGATCACATGACTTGACATATGAATACGTGAAAATAAATCTAGTAACGTTCCCTAGTTGTCAGATAAGCTCCTTCCTTTGAAAACTGGTCTATAGCAATGGTGAAAGTTTTGTTTACCTGACGAAAATAAGAATAGACAGTCGAGTTCATCAATGAACCGGTCCAGCCCCCCTCCCCCCTCCGTCATTCCCCTTTGTGGCCTTTGGAATTACGGCGCACGCTTCAATGAGCTATATCGTAATGCATGATCAAAACTCGAAATACCGTGCCTTACAGAGTCGGGGCTAAAAATACTGTGAAAACTCCCAGAGAAGCTTGGAAACTCGCCCTAACATTCGCAAGGAAGGTAGAAAAATAAAATAATAATAATCCTTACTTAGCACAGCGTCTTAATAACTGTTCGGGTTATACGCTTAAGTCTTAACTACGCTAATGTGTTAGGAATTGGGAAGATTTAATTTAAAGTGAACCCACATTTGCGTGGAGGGAAAGTGGAAAACCACTTAGAGAAAATTCACCCAAGCGAGGTTCGAACCTCAAGTTCCCCGTCATCGGTAGTTTATCTCAACACGAAGCTAGTGCGCTAGCTAACTACGCCACCGAGGCTGGTAAAAAAATAAAGTACAGACAATTTTACAATATAAATGTATTTTTAATCGTTATAATTACGAACCAAAGTTCTCGGAACCAAACATTAAAAAAAAAAATCACATATGTCCACTCTTAGAGTTAAAGTTAATTTGTTTGATTGGGGGTGTAAAATGTGCAATTTCTAAACACACATTAATCACTACCCGACTTACAAACTGGCAATCTAGGGCAGTAATAAAATATTAAAATGTCATCATTGTTGGCAGCAAAAATATTTGTTTGTATTATTTAAAATACCCTTCTTATGAAAATTTGACTGTACACACCTAGCCCTCGCATCTAGATCGCATTTAGGTATATACCTAAATTTTGACTGTCAGAAGTGACAGCTGCTAAACACGTTTTTACAGATCATATGGTTCAGCGTAGGGATACATAATTTGGTCTAGTAACTTTTCAAAGCTGTCAGTCAGCACCAAAGAAGCCATGGGACTACTGTAGTTACTATTTAGTTGAATTTTGCTAAGAAGTAAGCTTTAATAAAGATACAAACTTGTTTACAGTCAGAAATGAACACATTTTACTGTTTTTTTATAGGTATTGATTATATATTATAAGTGATAGTTGTAGTTAATATACTTTCCATATGACTACATGAAGGTATCTATAGTAATTTTTCCAGCTATAAGATAATGTCATTCCTATGAAAAAAATTAGACTGTACACTTAGCACTGACCCAACACTCAATCTCGGCCGTTAGAATATCTAGTACAAAGGTTCTAAAAAAATTTTTTTTTGATTGTAACCTTTGGTCATGACGAAGTCTAATATACCCCCACGTTAAAATTTCCCCAAATCACAAATGTCAGGCCCAATAAAATCAGAACATTTCCCCTAGTTGAATCGTAAATTCACAGTCACGTTTAGTTCTTTGTCATTTTGCCAATTTTTTCTTGAAAGATGCTCACCGAAATTCCCGCGCGTACCACTGGTCTAACATAAATGCCAGAAACCAAGTGGGTTTGTGACCCACTATTAAATTAAATCATTAGGTTAACAAAGATACATTCTACGCTCCTGTACCAGTCACCTTTGGTTTCCCGGGCATTTAGCTCTTATTGATCAAACTTTTTAATTTTCAGAGCGGAAAATTTAAACTAAGCTTACGAGTCCTGTGTAGGGTCATAGAATATAGTTTTGTTTTCATGCCAATGGACACCAAACTCCCGTACTTTTTTATTTCAACACAACGCGTCTCACTAACTGTTCAGGTATTAAGCTAATGAGGTAGGGACAAGGAAGGTTGAATTTGAGGAAGTGAACCCGCCTTTGCGTAGAGGTAGAGTGGAAAGCCATTATGAAAAAAAAAACTCAATACACCATACCGAGATTCGAACCCTGATCTCCCTGCCATCGGCAATCTAGTTTTGCACGGGCGTGACGCCATAGAACATGTGCTAACCGAAGCATGCCGTGTACTATATTAATATTTAACCTAAGCGCAACATCTGGCAACTCAAGTGGGTATAAATTAATGTTTTTTTATGATTGTCCGCTAGTGGATGAAGCCATTTCTTGACCTATAAGTGCAGACGCATCAACTGTGTGGTGGACGGTGTTAACTGCGCATGAGTTAAAGAACAAACTCGTTTGATGAGATGATATCCTAGTTAACCTATCTGTCAGTAGAGCTCTCATTTCGCACACTAGCCGCGTCCCTCTATATTTACATATAACAACAGGAAACTTTATGGAAGTAGCCGTTGACCTATTTATATATTTCTTGTTTTTTAACGTAAGAGTTGTTTTATCAACTTAAACCTTGAGGAGCGTCGTTGGAAGAAATGAGCCCGTATGAGCGTGGCGAGCTAATGGGGAAAACCACCCTTAGCACACGGATACATTATTCGGGAATTGAATTAATCATTAATTTAAACACTCCGATCTATTGAGAGCCTATATTCTTAGAACGCGAGTCCATCTGGATCTTGTTTGAGTTATAATTTGCCAGTGAAAAAAACACCCTTTACCCGCCGCTTCATAGTAACCCTTTCAGGTTAATACACATTCATTAATTAATTATGCTAATGGGATAGGGATGAAAGTACCAGTAGCTGGAATTTTAAGGGGAAATGTACCCACATTTGCGTTAAGGGAAATTAAGAAACCATTTAGGAAAATCACCCTCAGTAAACCCGACCAGGATTCAAACTCCGATCTACCAGTCATCAGCACGCCATTCTAGCACAGGTGTGACGTGTTTGTCCATGCGATCACCGATGCAGGTCATCAAATAGTTCTAATTAATCTAACATAGACTTTATGAAAGGTTTTTTTAGTTTTCTAGCAGCGGAAATTAAACTATTGAAATAATCTTATTTTATTAACAGGAAATCGAAATAGGCCTATAATGAGCTAGACGGCCAAGGACGGGGAGATCTAGGTTAGGGAATTTCGCTCGGGTGAACTGGGGGTGGTTTTCCCAAAATTATTTTCCAATTTACCTCCACGCAAATGCGGGTTCATTTACTCTTTATTCAACCTTCCCAATTCCTAACCCACTAGACTTAGAATTAAATTCAAAGTGCTCACACACTAATTGCAAATGCAAACATCAATTACTACTATAATATCATACTTGGGCCTAAAATTACTCTCTAAGTGAGTTCGAAACACATAAATAACGAACACTATTCCTTCCTATATTGTTTAGGTACCCAACAGGATATCTCACTAATTGGCACATCATAGACTACTTATATAGGAACTACAACTTTTAACTTGACCTGATTAGACCCTTATAAGTGGGATTAACAAAGAAATTCTAAATATTTAAATAGAGTAGTTACCAAAATTTAAGCCCTATAAAATGCTGGAAGAATTACCAGCTTAAACATTGAGAGTTCAATAATTCTATCTAACCGTGGAAACTTACCATATTCATAAAGTTATCAAATATTCGAACAATATAATCAATTTAATTGTAACGCCTTGACTTTTTGGGTTTGCTACTTAAGGTAAAGTGCATTTATATATTTATTTTAATGCTTTAATAATTACCATTTATTCATACATTATATTTACCTATAGCCTAGGCCTAACTAGTTTGAGGAAAATCGCCCATATGATTTAAAATGTAGATAATCACAAAATTTTAATGTTATAAAAATGTAATTAATCAATAAAATTTATCATACAGATAATACCATATGAACCAAGATTTAAGTCTGACTGACGGTATAAATATTCTACCTATAGTAAAAATATAAATATATATAAAAACATAGATAATTTAATTGAAGATAATAATTGCAGTTTTCACTAAATTGAAGATCGTGAAATTATTTTCCCCATATGCATATTAATGTATTCAGAGTAATAAGTTTTACCAATTTAAGCTATATAAAATAACGCCCTTTTCTGCATTAATAATGACTAAACTGGTTCAAATATCTAAGAAATTAAAACACTATAAACTGCCTAAATTGCTCTTTTTTTCATGAAAAAGATTATTTTAAAATGGCTGTAAAAAGTGTTTTTAAATGTTAAGTATTTATTTCATCATTCTTGATATGGAATGTGTCGAAACCTTGGGCGATCGCTTACAGCCATTTATTGTTTACTAGATTGTATATTCTGTGTTACTGATTCTGGAAACCCCTAACATATAAAATAAACATAAAGCCTATCTGCCTATATAATATATTATGCTCATTCTCGATTTAAAAGCTTGACGTTTTCCAGGTTATAATGGAAGGAACCATTGTTTACTATCTTAATATTTATATAACATATATACTATCTACTAAAAAAAATATATATATAGTTTCTTTACAGCTCACAAATAAATCACAAATCTATAAATTACTACAACATGTTTCAATAATGAAATAACCCTGGCAGTGGTATAAATATCAATATCACTACAATATGAGGCTAACTATTTCAAGAGACAGCTTGTGAATGATCGTTCAAACAGAAATCTCGCAACGACTGCAGATTACTTGTGTTTGTGTTAATACAGCTAGAGTAGCCGCTGTGTCTTGCGCGGACTGTGGAGGCGGGCTATCGCCCGTTCTTGTCGACTAAGCTACACTTCCCTACAAAGTTTTGATCCCGTGAGCCAACTTGGAATTTCAGTACATATTTTTATGTCATACGCAAATCAATTTTCAGTAAAACTTTGCATATTTAAATCTGAATATTTTTTTAATCTTTAGTATACACATCTATAAATCACATGAATACTAATATTTATAGATGAATTAGTATTAATAAACAATTGTTGAAATGTGTTGATTTTAAGGGAACTTTAAGTATATTTATATAGAGTATGCTTATACCTACGGTAAAATCCCAGCTTGATCAAATAGGTATAGTATTAAAGATACTAAATTTTAATTTTCAAAATTTTATTCCAAAAAGTATGGCTTAAAACTTGATTTGCAAAACGTAAAAATTGAAGCTTCTTACCTTCATAGCTCTTGAATAAAAATAGTTAAAAATATATTTTTAGTGTGTAACATTTCATAGAATAAAACTCTTTTGAATGACAAAAAAAAAAAAAATCTGGACGTATGGTCTTAATCACTCGAAAGTTAATTGCTGCACTTAAAAAAAAGCCACCTATTCCTATCTCGAACTAGTTCTACCAAACCACCTCATTACACTATCTTTTTCAGGTGAATCCTGTTTTCATTCTCCCATCTGCGTTTATGTATTATCAATGGTCTCTTCTCATTGAGTTCGCCAGTCATTATCCTTAACACAGTTTTAGAATCTCCCTTTCACGCTGCATGTCCTGCCCACCGTAATCTACAATACTTGACTATTCCAACAATGTCTTATGAGTACAGGGTATGCAACTCATTACATAACCTCCTCCCCTCAGTAGCTTATTCACTTATTGGACAAAAATGTCTTCCCAAGTACTGTACGTAGCCTTTTTTAAAACACCCTAAAAAAAATTCCGCGTCATGTAGGGTAAGAGACCACGTTTCACACCCAAGATAACCACCAAGTTATTGTTTTTGTATCTTCTGTTTTTTTACATTCCTTGAATGCAGGAGAGATGCTAACAACTTAAAGAATAAAAGTGGAACAAAGCTGCTGCCATGCAACGTGTAAACTAATTATAATGCCCCCCCACACACACCTTGGCACTTATCCAACACCATATCAAAGGTGAAATTGACCTCAGTTAATCTATTAGCAGGACGATTAGTTAAGAAACGTCATACAGACACGATTTTAATACGAGTTTAAAAGAACAATGGAGATCAAATATTGACAATGGGAAACTGACGTCAAGAAACATAATGAATTATTATTATTATTATTATTAGCAGCACCGCGTCTTACTACCCGTTCGGGTTATACACACCTACGCTAATGTGTAATGGTAGGGTGATAGTGAGATTAAATGGAGGACCTACAGTTTAAAGTGGGATCCGAACCACGGTGGAGGCCTGGCATTCCACACATTTACAAGTGTTGATTAATACACGTCTTGTCAGAGGGGAAAGAAAGATCTGGCAACCAGATAAATCTGTGCCGGGACCGAGGATTGAACCCTGGACACCCAGCACAGAAGTCCGACACCTTACTCCTAGACCGCCAGGACACAAATACAATGAAGAAAATAAAATGCGCTATGCAGATTGAGAGCAGTGAATTAAAGCTTCATGTATAAACGAAGTGGTTACACTTTCAAATGTTGACCACTTTTATAAAGATCTTGTTCGAATCCTAACAATTGGACTAGACCTATGAAAGCCACTCTTCACCTTGTGTTACTTAAAACTAAAATATATTAAGTTAAATAGTAATTATTTACGAAATGAGTTTAGCAAAATATTTTTTTGAATAAATTATGTACATATGGCCTTTCATTGAAATCAAGTTGGTGGTGCTTATGAATACATATCATTGTGCTAATGAATACACATCATTGTTGCAAAAGACTTCACTTAATTGTATTTAATCTCATATATGTTTAAGGCCAAAATCGTTGACAGGGATTCACTATGACTCTAAATTTATCAAGAATTCCATGAAATATAGATGTAATACTATTAATTACTCTCTTTCTAAATATTCAGAAGCCATTAAAAAAAAGAGGTAAATTATATAAAGACTCAATCAAGTCCCAATACAATGGGAAAAGCAACAATATATTAACCATTTGGGAATATTCTAAAATTACAATCACGTCCACACTGTAAGTGCATTTATAAGGTGGGTTGTAGGTTCAAATTTAGCTTCAAGACAAGACTTTTTTTTTTGTATCGAACATTGAATAGTATCTATGTAAGCCTATGGAGTTATTCAAACATTATTAATAGTATTATGATAATTTTATACTCAACAAGTTAAACTTAATCTTAAAAATAATTTGAATTTATCTTTAATTATAAGACCCTTAAGTTCGTCACGGTACGAATAAATAAGTATACTTTTAACACTAAAACAACTAGCTTTACTCAATACATTCTAATGAAACTTAGTAGTCTTACCTTCATATCCGTTATAATCTGTTGGAACAGCCCTCCTAGAGCACTACATTCCCTTTCAATGTTTCCTTCCATATCGATCTGTTGTAGACTACTCAGCCCTTGGCAACTAACGTTTACAGACAAAAAAGGTTATGCGTGTTCACTACAACCAACCGCGAATGTAAACAAAAGTTCCACGTTCGAACTCATCGCGGCAACGGCCGGACAAGAAGTATTTTATTGAATGGGAACAATATAATGTGATCTAGGAACTGAGAAAGCACAAACCATTCAAAAGAATCACAATAATTCACCAGAAATTACACGAAATAAACATTACTGTTGTGGTAGACAAGCGTGTTGAAGTAGATCTGGTACGAGAGTAATAAATATTGATACTATTAGGCTTCAGCTATGCTTTAAACACAAAAGTGTTAAGACGTACGATAAGAAAGCAAACACTATTCACCACTGAAGTTTATCTAAAGCATTTTTGGTTGACAACACCAAAACAAACGAAACTCTTAGCATGAACACACGTAAGGTCTTCACGTCTATTTTACTGCCTTCTATCGTGTATCCCCTCTTACTTCTTTTGACAGAATTGACTCTAATCATTACTTTGCAAATCAGGCTTTCTCATTGGCTAACTGTGAGTACATCAAATGTCTAGTGCGCCTGCGCTTGAAACATCCACGAGGTAGCAGCACTCAAAACAATTACTGAAAGAAAACCCGATAGAGTTAAGGTTTATCAATGTAAAAAGAAAAAAATATATTATCCGCATTGTGTTTTAGGATTTTAGGCTGTATATTTACTTTATTTGTTAACCATTATATTTTTTTTCTTTCTTCAATGGCACTACGGTTTGATAATAATTTTAACTCTAAGAAAAGTATTTTAAATTTTAAATGTCTAGACCTTGTCAGGGTAGATAGCATAGTCTCGTAAATAAAAAGATCCCTCATACATTTCTTAATAAATAACTATTCTCATCATGATTACTTTAAAATATAAATTGGTATTAAACACTAGATTTTTTTATATAAACTAAATATAACTTCATATATTTGTAAAATATGAATGATGATTTATTCTTATAATATTTACTTTAACCTGGTAGTTGGTAGGAGTGGTATGTACACAGTACATTGTACTTTGTTATTAATTGTGCGTGACAAGTGACAAGTTGCAACAAATGTTAGCTACTGTAAGATTATATAAAATGATTATTAGGTAAATTAAAAATAAATATATATTATATTGTTTACTAGCGCATACACCCAATCAGAATGTCGTTTCTTAGAGGCTCTGCGAATTATGTTTGGTGCACAACTAGTGTTTTAGGGAAAGGTGCTACAGGTGCTGTTTTTCAAGGTGTGAATAAAAATAATGGTGAACCAGTTGCAGTAAAAACATTTAATCAATTAAGTCAAATGAGACCTCATGAAGTACAGGTTAGAGAATTTGAAGTTCTAAAGAAAGTGAAACATGAAAATATTGTCAAACTGCTTGCTATTGAAGAGGAACAGGAAGGAAGGGGTAAAGTTATTGTTATGGAACTATGCACTGGGGGGAGCCTTTTTAACATCTTGGACGACCCTGAAAATACATATGGTTTGCAAGAAAAAGAATTTTTGCTAGTGTTGGAACATCTTTCCGCTGGTATGAAACATTTGCGTGATAACAATCTTGTTCATCGTGATTTGAAGCCGGGAAACATTATGAAGTTTATCGCTGAAGATGGTAGGACGATATTTAAATTGACAGACTTTGGAGCTGCTAGAGAACTTGAAGAGGATCAACAGTTTGCATCCCTATACGGGACAGAGGAGTATCTTCATCCTGACATGTATGAACGAGCAGTGCTTAGGAAATCTGTTATAGGGAAGAAGTTTGGTGCCACAGTTGACTTATGGTCAATTGGTGTAACATTGTATCATGTTGCGACTGGTAACTTACCCTTTCGTCCATATGGAGGTCGCCTTACTACATCACAACTAAAAAATCTTCAGGAGTTATTTCTGGAACACAAAATTCTGAAAATGGACCAATAGAATGGGGCAGAGAGCTTCCCATCAACTGCCAACTTAGTGCAGGATTGAAGAAGTTGGTAACACCGCTATTGGCTGGGTTATTGGAAGTAGATTCTCAACGAATTTGGAGTTTTGATAGATTCTTTTCAGAGGTTACTTCAACATTGTCTCGTAAAATTGTTCATGTCTTTCATATCAATAAGGCCCATAGTATAAGGATCTATTTGCATCCTGAGGAAACCTATGAGGAATTCAAATGTCTCGTTATGGAACAAACTGATGTGTCTCCTTCAAATCAAATTATCTTGTATCAAGATACAAGTTTACTTTCTGTCATCGATGAATGCACAGCAGGTAGAGGTTATCCTTCAACTAAAGAGGAAGATCCCATGATGCTTTTCAGCAGGGAAAATAATAATGTCACTTTAGCTCAGGAAGGGGACCTGCCAAAATTTCCTTCATTTCCAAACCTAGTGTCTGTAGAGAATGATGCAAGCTTGGCAAAAACTGCATGTAGTGTGGGGCATGAGTGCAAGCGTCGCATTGAGAAGCTTTCTCGCTCCAGTAAACTGACGCATGCGTGTGTTGAACGATTCACTTCCCTTGTGTGCCTAGATCTTGAACGTGTTGCAACAAAATGTAACAAACTCTGCGAGATAACTAAGTGTACGGTAAACATGACAGAAGCATCTGCACGAGGTCAGAAGACTTTTCGAGAGCTACTTAAGGTGTTAGGGCATTCAGAAACTATGGATAGTGAACTGAACTTATGTACAGAAGTCACAACTCTCAATCAGGAGCTAGTAAGTGAACTGGCCCCGGCTATACATCAGTTACATCAACGATATGTGACTGAAAAGACACTGCGCAGAGAATGGTCAGCTGCTACAAGAGGACTACTCTGTCCAGCAGAGTCACGATCTCCAGCTCGAGCTCGGACATTGATAGATAGACTGAGAGATTCTTGGCAGCACTTGTTACGTGATCGTGCAACAAGGAACCTCACTTATAATGATGAGCAGTTCCATGTTCTTGAGAGAATTAAAGTGTCAGAAACTGGTAGACGTGTCAAAACCCTCTTTGAGACAGAATGTCGTCCAGCAGTTGCTCAATTGGCAGATTGTTTAGCAGACTGGTACAAGATGGCCCAAACTGTTTACCTCCAGGTGAAATTCTTTTACCTTCATAAATTATTTTTAACTCTCTTCTACATTTAAAGCTTTGAATTAAATGATTTATTCTTTACGCACTACTTAAGATGGGCCATATCTTCTTGGCCTATGATGTAAACATCATCATCATCTTCTTCTTCTTTTATCATTATGCCTATGTGTTATGTCTTAATCTTCTTCATCTTCATCGTCATCATCTGTTTCCAACCTTTGGCCAAGTCAGTTTAGTAAAATGCCTCCAACTTCCCATATCCTTCAACCATTCTTACTCTAATTTCTTTCATTTTTCTCTTCTCATTTGCACACTTTCTATTATCTACTCCTCCCATCTCTTTCTTGGCCTCCCTTGCGGTCTTTTCCCTACTTACTTCATTCCCATAATTTTCTTTGGCATCCTCATTACATGCCCAAACCATCTCGGTCTTGCTATCCTCTACTATCTCATGTATTCCCTGTACTCCCACTCTTAACTGGGTAACTTCATTCCTAATCTTGTTTCTTCTCGTGACAACTAACACGCTCCTCACAAGCTTCATTCCCATGGTCTCCAATTTCCTAGTCTCTATTACGTTCGTTGTCCATGTTTCTGCTGCATATATGACAATGGGTACAAATTACGCCCTGTACAACACTTCCTTACACTTAATTGACATCTCTTCTCCATAGCAGGTTTCTTACACACCTATAGAACAACTTTCCTTGCTGCCTTCTTCTCATTAAATCCTATCTGTCTTAATGACAGATCCATTCCTTTTGTCAGTGCCAAAATTGGTGGTTGTGAATTTATATTAGGCCTATAACCTAATTTTATATATTCCATGGTTTTATTACATGAAGGTGTATTTATAATTTTTATTATAATTTTTTTTCTCCTAGGCAAGAATCCTTGACAAGGATGTTGACACATTTGAGCATCGATTGGATACATTTTCACACCGCTCGACAGAGGCTGACTGCATTTTCCACAATAGCTTGCAAGAAGTTCTTCAAAGGATAACTGTGGACGGTAAAATTGTACCACGTACGCCAGGAAGACAAACTCGAGGCAGGGAGAGTGCAAAGAAATTCCGTAACAGCATAAAGGATATTCGGGTTGTGCAAGAAGAGATAAGCTCTGTGCTTAAGGAAAACAGTGATCTAGTCAGTAAGTTCCATAACTTGGCTTTTGCATTAAATGGAGACGAGGCTAGTAACGGTGAAGACAAATGATACACCTTTTTGTTCAAGACAGTCACTGCAAAAGTTATTGAGCTGGAATAGTTCATAGTATAGTGTGTTGAATATTTAGTGACCTTATCATCATAAAGAACATCCAAGAAGAATTATTTCACATCTGCTCAATTGAACCAGGTAAGCCTAAGTTGTATAGTTTTGGGTTATATTAAAGTAGGCCACTGCAAGGTCAATCATATGCTAAGACATGTAATTTGCTGACTATGGACAACTACAGTACATTCCAATACAAATAATTCTTTAATGTTCAAGATAACTTTTAAAGTCATCATCAACATCACCATCAAGAACAGCTTCCAGCCACTGGCTGGGTCTGTGTTTTAAAGTGAACGGTCGAATTGGTATGTGCTCTGGTCACTTCATCTGAACGGGGAAGGCAAAACAAGATATGTGTTAACTTTTGCAGTTATTTGTTCTTGAAAATTGATTAGTAAGCTCAGTGGTGGGGAAAGAAATTGAAGTTTTTATTCAGTGGTGGGAAAGAAATTCATGTTTTTATTCAGTGGTGGGAAAGAAATTCATGTTTTTATACAGTGGTGGGAAAGAAATTCATTTTTTATTTTATTAAGTTAAGTGGTAGGAAAGCAAGACAAATTTGTATTCATCTGTTAGGAAGGATATACGTATTTTATCTATAGCCTAGTTACAGTAGGTTACTACATCCTTGAGTCATGTAGTGGTGGATATTTTTTATTATTATCAGTTCAACTCTAACTTTACGTTTCACCACAATGGTCAAAAGGAGGTACCTGTAACTTATTGATTGGGGAGGGAATAAGTTGCTAGTAAGTTATCATTTTATTAAGCCGTGCTCCATCAGACCAACTTGAAACATTTTGATGGATAAATTTTTATCTTACAGATATATAAAAGCTAGTTTATATTATCTATTTTTATGTTTTAATATGTCAAGTCATTTAATAGGGAGCTGTCGTGTTTGTTAGATACTATCAATAATAATAAGAGTACGCGTAGTTAAATCTAATTATTGTAGACTACAAAGAAAAAAGGTTATATTTTGTAAACTGTTCTTTCTAACTGAATCCTACTTTAAATGTCACAATAGTTCTTTTAAAGTGGTATGGAAGAATGAGTGAGGTAGGCCTAAGCCTATTTCGAGGCCTACTGTTATTAAGGGATTTTTTTATTTTATTTAGTACCATGTCTTGCTACTCGTTTGGGTTATATACTTAAGTACTAATTACGCATATGGGTTGGGAATTGGGAAGGTTGAGTTTAGAGGAAATGAACCCACGCTTGTGTGGAAAACCATTTAGGGGAAAACCACCCAAAGTTCACCTGACCAAGATTCGAACCTCAATCTCCCTGACCTCGGCAGTCTAGCACAACACGAAACTAGCATGTTAGCTAACTACGCCACTGATGAGGGTCAAGGGCTACCTTTTGTTACTTATTGATATACCACTAGTATTTGTACTAACCCTTAAGTACACATTAGTATCAACCTCTTAAAGGAACAAATTCCTATTAAAGTTAACTCTTCTATATTGACTTCTATAAGAAATGAAAAAAAAAAGCTAAAAGGGGCCTCAAAAATTCAAGTAACATAAAAATTGTGTTGTGCAATATAGATATTAAACATAAATTAAAAAATTACTAAATATTTTCTAATCACACAAGGCTATATCCATCCCAGTCAACCTACAAAAGGACGCCAAGAGTGATTGCATATTAAACAAAATAGAAATACATTGACTGCAAAATGTCCCTGGGAAAGTGGAAAGTATTGTTTGGCTTTTTTCGAGAATCAGATCAGGCACCTGAAAATTCTGTTAACATTTTTGATAAGAAATGTCTTTGGTTCAGTAAAATAGTCAATAAAATTGAGCAATAAAAATTTTTGTTTTCAGGAGAATCAACATACTGAAGGTTATATATGCCATTTTATTTTTTATTTTTGCTACAGGTCGATTAAGATAATATCTTATAAGAATCACTCTTATGCTGTGTATTCGATAAACTTCTTGTACTTTTTTTTACACCTGCAATATGAGATTTGCTGCCCAAAATTTGCCACCCATTATGCCCATATGTAAATCCGCCTCAGCAAAACTATTCAACAAAGGAAAATTTGCACAGCAACTGCTAGGCTGTAGTAAAGTCTGGTATTGTGAGACAAGAATCATTAATGATCATATAGTCGACAAACCCTGTCACCAGGAGGGGATATGATGCACTTTCCTTTAAAAATCAAGATCTGTGACAAATATGTCCATTAAAAAATATAAGAATGTACCATATAGCTTCAGACAAAGTATATTTTAAGTAGGACCTAAGATGTATTTTAAGAACCCTAAAACATTGTTTGACATCCTTTTCAAAAATATGTGTCAATCATATTAAAATAAATAACTGTCCAGTTGCCATCTTAGATCCTGTTTGAAGTGTTTGTTGTTTTTCCACCAAAAGATTCTCGACACTTCTGTGTGAAAATGGCTGTATACTTCTCTCAACAAGTCATTTTCATGAACACTAGCCTTAAACCCCACTGTTAAGTCATTTTATCATTCTTTAACAGAATTTGGCTATCTTGTTATTGTTTGAAAAATAAACTCGTTTTGATTCTTCGAGGTTTTTTTTTTCTTTCCCCAGAAACAGTGGTTTTGTAATTTATTTAACTCATGTTTGTAAGGTTTCCAAAATCTGCTCTCTTTAAAGCATTTTATACAAAAATATTCAATTATTCTTGTTTTACGAAAAGAAGCAGATGGTACTTAGGGTAGCTTTACCAAAAAACTGCCATGGTTTGGGATCCTGGCAATTATTTTCAACCCCATAAAAATAACATAATTTTTTATTGTTAAATTTAATACCTCAACACCAAAAATAATTTTAATATTGGTTTCAGCATTTCCAAAGTCACACGATGCGCACAAAATCTCAGAAAAACAATTCCTTGATGTTTTTCATTCAAATTTCCCTTAGGTCTTAAAACCCATATGGCAATTGAAATTATGTTTAAAAAAGTCAAAATATTCACTTTGTTTTAAGTTGGTATTATTTTTGAAATGCAAAATAAATAAATAGACTAAATTAAAAAAAAATTAATAGGATATATTTATTTTTCTGACTGATCACCCTAAATCCATGATCTACTTATCGAGACTAAGGTTTAGCGGAATTTGTGTTGTGTACCTTTATTCATTGCGTATCCTTTGGAAGGCCAAGATTCAAACTCAATTCACAATGTGATACAACTTATTATAATAGATGGAATGTTTTATCTAGTTTATCTTAAATAGCCAGTGTTTTGAGTTGTTTTTTGTGTTGGATGGTTGAAATTTAAAATTGTGTTAACTCTAGGCTAATATGTAGTTATACCTTTACTTAAGGGCTGTCTATAAACTAAGTACACATATTGGGGAGAGGGGTGTAATGCATGGCATGACCAATCTTGACGAGGGAAGGAGGGGGAGTCGAATAATATGTGGCGTCACATTACAATTACATTTTGTATTTGTTAGTTAATTAGTTTCGTTTTGTGTTAATAAACCCGACTGAATGCACATATAAACAAAACACAATAGACTCATTGTCGAACTTGTCAAACACCTACATAGTACATACACTTTTTCAATAAAATGGTTATAGGCTTGACAGTAAAAAATACTATTTAAATAGGGTGGATATAATTTTAGAAAGGGGGCCTCACAAAATTATGATTGTGTTACAAGGGGGAGGGGGAATGGGTAAAAAAAGATTTAATGTAGTGTAGTTTATGAACAGCTCCTTATCATCGACTGTTGTATTATATTAAGCAATTTTTTTTGTTGGCCAGTATGTCAAACTATTTTTTTTTAATAACTTATATATATAAATAATAAATGCTCTTTGTTTTGTACTATCGGTATTTTTCAGTTTGAAGTAAATATTTCAACACTAGCCAATAGCTATCATTTTGAGTTGTTTGATTGTTAATCTTTTTACAAACAAACATTTTCTTCAGGCTTTGGCCTTAGTCAAAATTGTTGAGGTACTCTGGTTCGAGCAATGACAAACCATTTTAAGAGACGTTACTCCAAGTTTGTAGTGGGTAAAAAATTAAAAATGTTACCAACATATATTATAAGTAAAGTGGTGTGTCATGAGCGCTTAAGAGTTGACTATATATGCAACCACAGTTTATAAGAAACTTTTGTTAATAAAGGGGGCAATAATTAACATGTTTGTGTTTCTGAAATTCCAGTAACATTTTATAATTTTTTATTTTTCAATGCATGTTTGGGGGCCAATTGTGTTGTACTATTTTACGATATGTGCCGTTCTTTTTTTTAAACATCGCATTTTACTATGTTCTACGCTTATGTACTAATTATGCTAAAGATTTTAGGAATGAGGAAGGTAATATATAAAGGAAGTGTACCCGCATTTGTGTGGAGGGAGAGTGGAAAACCACCCTCACTTCACCTGACCGGGATTAAAAACCCAATCTCCTCATCACCGGCAGTTTAGTCTACTGCGAGAATACCTCCTTAGACCATGCGGCCACCAAAACGGGTTGGTGTGCTTTCCTTTCAAATTATTTCTGGTGAAAACAATTTTTTGGCTTTTTTTTACTAAAAAATTCAGAGACAAGGTAAAATAGAGAATTTCAAACTAAAATTAAGTTGAAAAAAAGGGTATAAAATTCAATTATAAAAACAATATTAAAGATTTAGAACCCTCCAGAACCTTTATGAACATAAAAATATTTCGATTCCAGTTCTGGTTCTTAAGAAATTTATTTTTAGGATCTCTGTTTTAGTTTTAGTTCCTTAAAAATCAATGTTAATTTTGGTTTCAGTTCTGGTTCCCGTTCGACTCCCTAATAAATGTATGATTTGACCCTTCTCTAATTTTGAGTTACCGTATTTATAATTTTCTGACATGTATTCAAACTTTATGTTTTAGACTGTTGTGTTTATAATGAGCTATAACCAAATATACATATCATTTTAGACGATTGTAAGTAGCCATGTGTTGGCAGGTGAGGCACTACTAAACAGCACTGTACTTGTAAATTGTTCCTACCCAATATCTAGTGGGATGACTAAAATTATAAAATAAGCAATAAAATAAATGTGTATTTGTTGACTCTTACGGGTAAGACAAAGATGCCAAACCAGAGGAAACTTGCAAACACTTTTTTTTTCTTTTAGAAAACGCTCTAAAATATGAAATAAAGTAAAGGAGCGTTATCATTATAAGAATAGATAAGACTTGTATAAAAATTGTCAATTTCATTGGTTGTAAGACATTTTAATCAAATTAAATTTAATGGTTTAACAAATATTAAACTTGTTCCAATCATGTTTCTACTCTACCCTTTTTAATTTCTTCATATCATTTATCGTGTACATTATCAGGCATGTTCATTTGCTATTTAATTTCTTCATAGTTATATTGGTATTAATTTTTTATTTTTGAATCATCTTATAACCATTAAATTTAATAATTTCTAGCCATTTCTTAAATGTTATTACACACGGTTTTGTCAAGCCGTCACGCTATTCACTGTCATGTTTTTTTTTGTTTTTACAATAAGACATACCGTAATTCAATCCTATACCCATAGGTACTATAATGTAAATGAACATGGTCTATATCAGTAATGGAAGTCATGAAAAAGTTATGGAATTATATTTTGGTCATGAAAGTCATTAAAAAGTCATTAAATTAGCTTACATATTATGAATTTTTGTGAGCTAAGTTCATTGTACAGATACAAACAGGCCTTGTATTTTTTTAAATACTTTACTCAACGTTAACTTAAATTTTCAACTTTTCCCCATTGATGAAATAGTTCGGAAATGAGAATATTTACAAATCAGTGTTAATGATATTTTCATTGAAAATCTCAGATTTAGTGGGTAGTTTCTTAGCACTTTTTGGTAAAAGATCATGAAAAAGTGTTGCAATATAAATTACATAGTTTTGAAGTTGCCCTGATACATATTTTATTTTTTTGTTCAAGGATGCATTTATTGTTTATCTTAATGTGACGGATGTATAAAATATGATATATTACTTATTTAGACTTTAAAGTTTGTCATGTGGTAAAATTTTATATTTGTTAAACTTGTATAGCAAATCAACAGCAAGTCTGTATTATGTCAGTAACTATTCTGAAATTTTAATAAAGGTTTTATAGTCTGTAATTTTATTCATATTAATCTACTCCATAACCATTCAAGATGCGAGAATTGAAAAAAACCCCATCAGATTCAAGATTTTTAAAATAGAAATACATTTTTTTAAATTATGAGTTGTAATTTATTTGAGCTCTTATATTGTTTCTGTGTAGTTTAAGCTAACATAATTATAAGAAATATTTAACAACCAAAGTTCAAAGGTTTAGTAAACCAATTCACTTAGTTTTATAATGAATGTATTATAACTAATATGTTCAAATTTAATCAATCTTTTCTTTAGCAACTTACAGAGTTTGCATGGTAAATCATACATCTGATGTCTTTCTACTACATTTTATAAGATTAAATTCTAGATTTGGATTTATAAAATTGTTGATTTGAGCTATTACTAGTTTAGGTATTTTTTTAGGAAGCCCACGTTTGACCACCAAAATTTATCGAAAGTCATTAACATTTGGCATTTTAGAAAGATATATCTTATTTGATTCATTAATCATAAAGTTGATCTAAAAGTTATCATAAGCTTCCAATAATACTTTCTTGCATATTTCTTTATAATTTATCTTTACATCATTAATTAAACGGACTAAAAACATAAGACACAATTATTCTAATATTTTCTTTCTGCAATTGTGGCATAATGGATTTACATTTTTCAAATAACGCACTTCTTATGAAAATCATACTATAGCTCAGTCAATTGTGTGTTAAATAACACAACTTAAACAATAAAGTACACACTCTGAACCAATTGTTTATACTAGGAAACGTTTTTACCTATAGAACAGGCACAAAGTNCCCCCCCCCCCCCGCTTCACTTTTTGGCCATATCAGGAATACAACCTGGGGATCTTAGAGAAATTCAATAGATGGAGGACATGCAACCGACTGAGTAAAGGTGTTGAAATATATTACTAACAATGCATTTCAAATGATTTGTAAAAATTGGTCTGATCCATATCTTACTACTTGTTAAGGCTATCTGTGTATCTACACTAATTGGGTAGGATCAGTAAGGTGGAATTGATACATTTGCATTGAGTGAGTGGTAAACAATACAGGAAAAATCACCCTCAGTACACACGACTGGGATTCAAATCCTGATCTCTTTGTCAGTCCATTCTCTTGCAAGAGTGATGCTTTAGCTCAGGGGCGGTGAATCTTTTGGCAATGGAAGGTCGGTCGCCTGTCACTTCATGCATTCCTCATAAGGCTGCAATATTCATGTACAGTAAATTTTGCCGAAATATGATAGTGTGCCAACCATAGATGGATCGATAAGACGTTTAATTTTTTACATTATGCTCTAAAGATAGTGATTTTATATTTTAATTAATTAAAATACACACCATTTAAGAATATATGATTTAAAAATATGAAGTTACATAATTGACAAACTATGCAATAAGGCCGCATTGAACACCTCAAAATCCACATAATGGCCTTAAAGCCACAGGCAACCACTGATGCATATCAATGTAAAAATGCATTGTTTTTACGAACTTGTAGTTTCAAAAGATTAGCGCCACGCCCATCTTAATTTTGACACTTAGCAGAAAAGGCCCATGGGAAATCTTATCAGTGCTTTTATCTCATGTGGTTAGTAAGTACCACAAATTATATTTATGAAAGGAATTTAAGAAAGGCTATGTTCTTTGCTTGGAGAGTATTGTGCTGGCTCAGCTGATGTTCACGGTTAGTGAGCTGTTGTGTCACGCTTCCTGTCACTCGCAGGCTGACCAACTATATGCAATTAGCAGTGCAAACAGACTGGAACTGCTTGAAAATACCAAGTATCCTACACACAACCTTCAAGATCCGGCTGTACGAACATTTAAAAAATAATTTTTCATTGTTATTTACAATGTCATACTAGACTGTGAAATTTATTGCTGTTACTAGAGACTTTTGTCTTTGAAATTTGACACAAATCTTTAAGGAAAACCTCTATTGTAAAAGCTAATATTGTTTTTATTATACTGTTTTTTGATGACGAGGAAATTAGGGCTCAAATCCCGGTCAGGTTTACTGAGGGTGGTGATCCGGCAGTCAAGGGGTAAGGTGTCAGACTTCTGTGCTGGGGGTCTGGGGTTCAATCGTCGGTCCTGGCACAGATTTATCTGATAGCCAAACCCTTCCTTCACCTCTGACAAGAAGTGTATTAATCACAACTTGTGAATGTGTGGAATGCCAGGCCTCCACTGTGGTTCAGATTCCACGTTAAACTGTAGGTCTTCCATTTCATCTCACAATCACCCTACCATTACACATTAGCTTAAGTGCATACAACCAGAACATGTAGTAAGACGCGGTGCTAATAATAATAATATTAATAACTTACTGAGGGTGTTTTTTACGATATAATTTTCCATGATTACTCACTCACCTCGGTGGCGTAGTTAGCTAATGCGCTAGTTTCATGTTGAGCTCGATTTCTGAGGACAGGGAGTTCAAGGTTCGAATGTCACTCGGGTGAACTGGGGGTGGTTTTCCTAAATGGTCTTTCACTATCCCTCCACATAAATGTGGCTTCACTACCTCTATATTCAAACTTCCCAATTTCTAATCCATTAGCGTAATTAGTATTCAAGTGTATAACCCGAACAGGTAGTAAGACACGATGATAACTATTATTTTCCATTATTACTTCACGCAAATGTGAGGATACTTCCTCTAAATACAACCTTTTCCATCTTTAATACATTAGCATAGTTAGTATATTTGAGTATAACCCAAACAGGTTGCAAAAAAACAACAAAAGATTGGCAAGTAAGATGAAAAGTGTGGTAATTTTTTTTTATTGTTTTAAGAAATGCTTAAGACAGTCTTATGGTTGGGTCCTGGGTTTGATTCCTGTGTTTATATGTAATTTTTTAATTAACATATAGAACAATGGGTGGGTTTTCATACAAAATAAACAAACCATTTTTACTCTTATGGATCTATTTTCCTGTATCAATATGTCAAGTCATGTAATCTGAAGTCACTTTATATAGATCACCAACAATCGGGGCTGTGAAGTTGAAGTTTTAGAGTCTGAAACAGGTTTAGTTTGAGTCGGAGTCAGTAAAAATGTACCAACTTTGACTTTAAAAATATCTTATAGTATTATAACAATACATAGTAAATATATCATTTTGATATTTTACTTTTTTTTATTCTTTATGACAAGTATTTGTAATTTCGATTGACAAATTTACAAACACAATGCCAAAGAAACGTCCTATGAAGTAATTAGTGTTTGAGAATTTTACAGCAGTAAATTTTTTATTACTAATTAATAACATTTATACATTTATGAAGGAGTCAGAGTCAGACTGTTGAAAAATAAAGGAGTCAAAGGCTTGACCTACATACTTCAAAGCCCTGCTAATAATACAGTAAAATGTTATTAATGTTGTTTGAAACCAAATGTACTTTATAAAAGTCTTGCTATGAAAATTTAACTATAACATAGCTTTCAAAGGATAGATGAAATCGAATTACTTAACTTCTTTTTTATTCATACCAAAGAGGAAATGCAGTTTTCATTCATCTGCTTTCAAACAATAGTTTAACTTTATTTTTATCATTGCGTTTTACTACTCTTCTGGGTTAAACGCCTATATAATAACTACACTGAATGGTTTTAGGGATGAGGAAGATTATATTTAGAGGAAATGTACCCATGTTTGCATGGAGGGAGAGTAGAAAACTATTTTGAAAAAGCACCCTCAGTACACTCGACTGAGATTCGAATCACAATCTCCTTATAATCAACAGTCTAGTCTACTGTGAGTATGACACCTTGGATCATGCAGCCACTGAAAGGTGTTTAAATACTATTATCCTAGTAACTAAACCTAATTGAGTAACAAGAAAAAAAATCATGTCAGATATAATTTACTAAACTGACAATGATAAGGTGTCAACATTTTCTATACAAAATAGCTGCCAGGAATTAAAACAAAACAGAAATTCTATAGATTTGCATACAAAACTTAAAACACATACCAAATTATTTATTTTAATGATTGTTTTAAAGATGCTCAATATAATTTAGTGCTTGGGACTGTAATTGGAGCAAAACCCCAAGTGAAGACAATTTCAACATTTCAGCCTGGATTTGAACCACTCTCTTAGAAAACAACTCCTTAAGGACGTTGCCTACCTGTGATGTCATGACATAGGATTGCCCAATTTAATGAACTTATGTTTTATTCACAGAGTTTAAATCTACAATGTTGAAACAAAAACCATACATTCGTAAATAATTCTAAAAATAGTCCTGTGGCGGCACAAAAATTATTTTTATCTAGAAGTAGTTTTTTGTAACCATATTTTTTATAAATCATCTACAACTTAGGCTATTTGGCTTGGTCACAAAAATGAGCTATAGGAATCTTTCTGCTGAGTTGTAAACTAAAAAAGTCGGTGGTAGCTTAGGTACTATCTATCTAGAATGGGAAACAAAAAAATAAATTTAAAAAGCAAGTCAATGTTTTTAAGGAACAAATAATATAGTTAGTGTGTAAACTCGATAGAGGAAGAGGGAAGTGTTATCAGTAGATAAACAAGAGGCCTAACACTGTGAACTTATCATTTTATTTCCACTCTATTTCATGCATTAGTGATTAAGTGTGATAGTACTTAGGAGTGTCAAAGAGTCAGCCCTTCTTAAAAAAAAGCCTCAAAACCTCCATGCAGGCAACGTCATTAACAAGCACATGAAAGTCAGGAAGATTAATTAAATGTCTCCTAATCCCTTCTGGACTGCAGAGAAAAAGGCAATATCTCAACCAAAATCAAACAGTGTTGAATAAGTTATGTTATTTAAACATATAATTAAGGATTTTAGTACAAAACCATTCTTGATAAGATATTCAACTTGAAATTTAAATCTTGCTCAAAACTTTTTTTTTACTTGGAAAATTTCAATTCAATAAATGGTTTTATTAAATTGCATTAGAACATTTTTTTTCTTAATTGTTAAATTTGAATTCAAGCTAATCATACTTTTAATTTATTTCCATTGCAATGCATTATAAAATGATAGGCTGCAAATAATTGGTCCGTATATTTATTGCTATTAAATGGGTTTGAAATTTTATGATGAATATATCACAAGTTTCACTTAGAACACATAAGATAAGTTTCATTTAGAATACGTAAGATGGATGAAATTTTGGTCTCCTTTTTTTTGATGAGAAGTTTCTAAACTAATAATTCTTTCACACGATATCCACACACATTTTTCTAAATTAATAGATACTAAATGCTTCAGTGGCCAAATCATCTAAGAGAGCAATCGGAAAATTAAGGCCAGCGGGCCAAATATATTCCACCGACTGATTTTATTTAGCCTGCAAAAGATTTAACAAACAAACAATTGTGTTAAATAAAACAAATAATTTATTACAATATGAAAGATAAAAAGTTTAAAGTTTTTGCTCATTATTTTTTAAGCCCATACAGCCCCCATATCGAAAAATTTGCCGACCTCTGGTCTAACACATCACACTTAAAATAAACTAGATTTCTAATGACAAGGAGATCAGGGTTTGAATATCAGTTGAGTGTAACGAGGATGGTTTTTCCTAAATGCCTTTCCACTCTACACAAATGTGGGTATGCGTCATCTAAAATTTAACCTTATACATCCTGAACTCATTAGCATAATCAGTACAGATGTGGATAAACTGAACGGGTAGCAAGACCTGAGTATAAAAAAATTTAAAATAGATAATACTAATATTTAGAGGTTGTTAATTTAAAGACAACATATAGGGCATCTATTGTAGGAGAGGTGGGTGGTGTCAGCTAGGAAAAGGTTATTTATTGAACATTGGCTGAAAGTCACTAATGTCAAACTATTTGAATAGTACCTTCCTAAAACTATTATCTTTCATGGTTGTGCCAACAAGAGATATATTTATAGTACCTGTATTTAAAAACTAGCAACAACTTTGCATATGGTCTCACAGACCATATGGTTTGGCGAATGGATACACGGTAACTTTTCCTGTCACTATCTCTCCTACTGTAGATACACTATAGTTAATCATGACATGCAGCTGTTTAGCTAAAAGTGATTACTAAACTAAATATGTATTTATTTATTATTAGTAAAAATCATGATTTATCTCGATTTGAATACAAAGATAGTATTAAGTTACAATTCACAGTTTTACCTAGAAAAAATAATAATTGTAAGTTAAAAATAGAGCACAAACACTAAGAGTGAAATATAATAATGTTATAACAAAAAAGGGGTGTCTAAGTTATTAAGTTGAATTAAATATTAAAGATATGCTGTCCAGATTTTAAAAGATTATTCACATCTCTAGGTATTCAAAATAAATGTACATCCAATTATTTTAAATGATCATATTTTAAACTTAAAAGTTACAAATATTATTACTCGAATAAAAATGTTTTACAAACCGTTATCTAATATACTTTATCTTTGCTCTGCAAGACATACACCTTTATCTGAAGAGGCACTACCAGTGATGTGATAACATTAATCCACATTATGTTTAGTTGACATTCAGGAAAATAACATTTATATGAACTGATAAGAGTTCATGTTTATCAGAATAAAAATAGAACCTATTTAATCTAGAGATTGTATTAATAAATTATATTTTAAATAGTGGTTCTTAAAAGTTGTGCATTTAATATCTTTTTATCACCTACTTTGGTGGCCTCATGGTCTAAGGTGTCACACTTGTGTTAGACTAGAATGACAATGACAAGCAGCTCAGGGTTTGAATCCCAGTCAGGTATACTGAGGTTCCCCCCTCCCCCACAATGGTTTTCCACACTCTCTCCAAGCCAATGGGGATACACTTCCTCTAAATTCAACTTACCCTAATCCCTAAAAAATTAAACTATTAGAACATATGTGTGGAACCTGAATGACTAGTAAGAAGTGTTACTAAAGAAATAATTGTGAATTCTGAACATTTTACTGTAATCTTTAAATAATAGGCCTTGAAGAAAGAATGAATCGAAGAAATAAGTACTCTAATTCAAACACATGTTTATCTCATGCCTCACCCTCTTTATTTCTCTGAAACATTGGATTGCTTAGCGACTTTATGTTTCCATATCAAGCTCAAATAATCATGTCCAAAACAACAGTGACATGGCCTCATGTGTGTCACTTTTTATGAAAATTAAGACTTCAACACATTATTCTACTTTCTAAAAGCAGGACTTGGTAAATGTTTTGTTTGAAGAACCACAATGAGAATATAATATAAAATGGGTTACAAATAAAACACAATTTTTAGGTGAAGACAATTTATTATTTGAAATATATATACAGACAACATAAAAAAATATCAATCCAGTGGTCTTGAGGTTATGTGCTTGTTCAGGACCCGATGTTTGTGTGTTCAAGCCCAGCCGATGTAGACAGATTTTCCTTGAGTGATAACAATCCATAGTAAAACTTCCTTTGGAGGGAAAGTAAAGACTTCGGTTCCATGTTGATTGTGGAATGTAAAAAAATAGCCTTGGAATATATGTGAACATACCCTTCCCAGTAAAATTGTTGGCTCTTGCACTCGCTCACAGAAATTCAGTGTGGAAGGCAATGGGAAACCACCACACTTTCTTAACTCCCCTAGTACATGAGATTTCTACTAGATGGCGCAGGCAGCGTTAACCAGCCTAAGGGCTAAGTTCATGTCCAGCTCCAGATGGACAGACTTTACATAAAACCAACCTTTGGGTTTTTGACTTAAGAAGAATAAAAAGAAGAACACAGTTCACACTTTACATTGCTGCCATTGGACAAAAAGGTAATGGCTGCCTCTAGAAGAAAATAATATAATAATAAACAGGACATCTAATTTTAGGTGTTACAGGAATGTTTTATAAGAGCATTATGAATATAATTATATTGAGGATACATTTAAAATCCCATGGGCGTAATTTTGTACCTTTTATCAAATATCTGAAACAAAATAATTAATGGTGCACAACTGTAGAATAAATAATTTTATAAAATCTCAAATAAAAACATTTCCTAGTTCAAATAAAATAATGACAAGAAAGTTCAAAAATAAAAGGTACAAAATCACTATTTATTTCAAGTATTTTAAATAGATGTGTTTTCAGATCGGTTTTATTCATATCATCAATATATAACAAAATACTTTAATTAATTTTAAGAATAAATTTCTTATTCGAAACATTACTCTTGAAGAACATGCTTTTGTAAATAAATACAGATAACAGTGAACTTAACTTCATATAAGAAATATGTTTAAATATTCTAAATTGTACAACAAGTAAACTACCATTTCATAATATACAATATATAAAATAACAAATCAATGTGAAAATAAATGAAGATATTCCAGTAGATACAAAAACAGTTTGTGATGTTAACGTGAATACAATAATCATATCAGCATTATTTTGCTGACGAATTTTACCTCTTACAAAACTTTTCTACCTGAACTACTTTAACGCATACCAGTTCAATGAGCTGACTATATGCAACTTGTAATTACAGTGGGTACTTCACAGCCTTAATTTGCGCAAACTGCATACTTTCCTTATTTATGTGTCCAAGTTTCTGACTCCTTTCTCTAAAAGTGTGACAGCCCTCGACGATTGCTTTGTCTGGTGGTGCCTCTCCTGGACACTCAAGAAATGCGCAAGGAGTTCATCAAAGTTGATGTGTTTCTCGTGTTTATTACATACCTCGGTTTTTGCCACTGTGGTTCTGAAAATAATGTTATATTACTGTTATAAATACACAAGACATACGTGGCAAAGCATCAATACAATGTCTAACCAAAGCTGCAACAACAAAAAGTTAATAAAAAGATGTGTGATTGTTTATTTTGTTTCACATGTCTATTCTGTTAGATTTTTTTTTTTTTCAAGTGAATTAACTATATTGATTCAATGTTGTCCCATCCCCCACCAACTACAGAAATCTATATAATTCCTTTTACCAGTAACTCAAAATTGTTATATCAATTCAAGGTCTTCATAATAGAATTTTAGAAATCGAGGATTCAAGTGTCTCATCTCTAGAAATAACACAATATGGCTTTTACAATGAAAATAGGAGCACAGTATTACAATAATTTTTTTAATCTTTATTTTTACCTTTGTCTTACAAGTTAAATGAAACAAGTAATACCTGGCGCAGTGGAGATGTAAACTAGGCACGCAATCTAATCTTCTCCGAAGGGTATGGAAGGCCTCTGTTTGTGGCAGAAGCATCAAAAGGCCATACAGAGCCTGGACCAAATGTTGGTTGTGAGGGACTTCTAGCAGCTCCAAGCGTAGATCTGACAGATGATTCAACAGTAAGGTTTTCCATTTGTTCCAATTAACAAAGTGAAAAAAAATTAGTGTTTTCAAGGTCACTTTAAAATTCAAGGATATTTTTGTATCACCACTCAATTACAGTGATTTGGGGATTCCACTTTAAGACCTTGAATAAGCGAACTCAATGTAAATAATAAATATACCTTTTGTGGTGGGTGGGATGTTATTTTTAGTACCCTTGGGTACATAATATTATAATGTGGATAGAAATAAAGCCTGGAAAGAGGTGGAGTTGGCCAAAATGGAAAGAAGAGTTGTAATATGAATAAAAAGTATGTATGAGGATAACTTGAACTGTGCTAATAAAGATAAAGAGTGGAGAGAGTAGTTCCGAATAAAAAATGGGGGGAAGCAGGGGAGTGCTCTCTCACCACTACTATTTGTAATGGTGATGGAAATGGTCATGAACAAAGTGGCAAGGAAACTCAGGGAGGAAAGAATGAAATACAAGTTTGATGATTACTTTATGGTATGGGGGTAAAAGGAAGAGGAAGTACAGGAACAGCCATAATTGTATTTTGAAATGAAATCAAAGCTAATGAATATTTGAAGAATAGTTTAAGGTTTATAAGCTTTGCAAACCCCTTTAATTATGCTAATGTGTTTGGAATTAGAAAGGTTTAATGTATAACAAATAAGCATGTACTTGCGTGGAGGGAGAGTGTAAAACCATCTAGGAAATTGACAGTATAGTCTAATGCGAGAGTTATGCTTTAGACTATACGACCACCGAAGCGGGTGTTTATCTTATTTCTGTTAAGATGAAACATTTATGTCTACAGGTATATTTTACTTACATGTGAAAATAGGTGATTCTATTAGTTGAACCAATTTATCTATTTCTGTGAGAAAGTCGACAGTCACTTCAAGACTCCCACTGATAATTACATCAAGGTTAAATATAATCATAACATAATTATACAGTAAGAAAAACTGGGTTTATATTCATGCATAATGTAATGTATAGGTAAAAGTAATTAATGTATAGCGTACAGTGCACAATTCATAAAAAAATACATTGACCATCTTTTATTTTTATTTAAAATTGAATTTTAATTTAAATCTGTCATTTTTTCAAATCCTTGAATCTATTATATTCTTATGTATGTGAAAATTAAAGCCTTCATTCTTAAAATACATACACACACAAATATCTGTATGTTGACAGCAAGTTCAGTAATTCATTTAACTACAGTAGGTAACAATTCAAGATTGCAATATACTATGGTTGAGCAAAGGTCACCCTATCAAATGTAAAATGAAGTTGGAAGTAAAAATTCAAGATGGTTGGTTTATAGCTTTGTTAATACCCTCTAACTCTCTAAGAATTTTTTTCTGAACTATGAACTCATGTACAGGGGAGTTTTTTTTTAAAAATAAAGGATACAAGGTGCGAATAAGATCACAAGCGTGGCTGTAGTTCTGGGTCAATAAACACAGTGCAACAGTTGCCACAGGGTCATGGCACCAAGACTCGTATAGACAGCGGAACAACTTATAGCTTTCCTAAAAGAAAAAAAATTGTTAACAATCTAATACATCAATGTTTCCTAAACTGTCATGTGCGTACTCCAACCCAAAAAGTACATAAAGTTTCATGGGGTAGGCAAAGTAACAATGAGTTTTGTTCATTTGCACCAGGTATTACCACCCATTTGGGTTGTACCCTTATGTAATAATTATGCTGATGGGTCAGGGGTAAGGAAGGTTGAATTTAGAGGAAGTGTCCTCACATTTAATAGAGAATAAATAATTTAAAAAAAAACACCTCAGTACACCCAAATGGAATTGAACCATGACCTCCCTGTCCTCAGCAGTAGTCTATTGCAAGAGTAGCACATTAGAGCATGCAGCCACCAAAGCCTTTAGTGAGTTTTATTATTATTATTGTAATATTAAGTCTGATGAACAAATTCATTCAGATTTTGAAAGGGATGCCATGTACATTTATTTAGTCTTTTGTCCTCCTCCAACATGGCTTTGTTTAGCTTAACACTACTACTAAAATTTGGTACTTTATAAAATAGCAGATAATATGTGTGTGTTTTTATAAAGAGCTGTGAGGCATAAGTTTACTAGATAAGGGATACTCGATCTTGAATCCTATTGTATTTGTGCATTCGAGATTCGTAAAAATCTCAAAAAAGTATCATGAGTACAATTATTATAGAGAGTGACTTGATTTAGCATTTTTAAGCAAATGGTTAGAAAAATAATATAGAGTTGTGTGGTTTGTTGAACAAAAAATAAATAAAAGAAGAAACTTGTTTCAATATATTTAATCTACTAAAAAAAAGTGTTCTCTTTGTTGTTTATGATGTAATAGACACGGCAAACAAAATAACATTTGTCATTGACAGCAAACCTTAAAAAACACTTTTAAATATTTTCACTTTAACTTAACTTGTACATTTTTTTAATAATCAAGGATTCGAATTTGGATTAAATATTCAGATTCAGGAAATATAGGATGACACATCTCTAGTACTGAGGTTAGGTTATGGCTCAAAAAGGGGTTTCCACAGGGGTAAACTGGGATGTTCCAAGCTGCCCGGAACTATAAATATGATGACCCTTAAAATATACTCATAAATTCCATTGAAGTGAGGTTTCAGTGTAAGCTGAAGTGGTGAGTTGAAGTATTTGTATTTGTATTATTAGTAAGTTTAATTTCTAGACCATTTCAGCTATATCATCGATAGTTCAATCAACTTAAAACATCAGCTTCTACTTTCTAATGACATGAGCAAAAATCCTTCTAAAGTGTTAGACAATAGCTGGGGTTCTAATTTTGAAGATTTGTAGGTTTGTAAAATGACCCTCCACCCAATACTTGTATTAATTACAAAGCTAGTAACATTCAGCCAGTCGGTAGCGTGTCCGCCTAGTGAGCTAAGGGTCCTGGGTTTGACTCCCGGCATGTCCAAAAAATGTATCATTAGTGGAGTATGGTTTTTACTCTTTAACATTGATAAAATGATGGCCGGAGACTGGATGTTGTGCTTGTCCTAGTCTTAATTTAGATTATAAGGCATATGATGCTACGAAAGGCCTAGCAAACGGGTAGTGGAAAATATATGGCTTGAATAAAAAAGTGACCCAGGTCACAGGCTGTAAACAATAATGGATGTAAAAAAAAAGTAACAGCCGGTATTCACTAAACAAATCTTTTACTTTTGGCTTAAGAAATTATCTATTAAAAACACCATAAAATAACAAACTAGACAATTTTGAATTTTGATGCCATTGTATATCTTCACAAATTAATTACTCTGGGCACCCTCACAAGGCTGGCTTTCTTAAGAAATACAAACAAAATCTATTTATTTCATATATATTTTTATTTGGGTAGGAAATAATTAACAACTTATACCAATAACTAATTTTACTTAATACAATTTTTATCTATTTTATTTATTATATTGTCTTATCTTAAATTTATCACACCTTTTTTTGCTTTCAGCAAACGTTTGAATTAAATTTAGGAGCTCTATACATTCTATTCTATTCGTTTATATCAAACACAGCTTAATAGTTCACAAACATTACAAAGCAAATTTTTTACAATATAAACTGAAAAAAATTGGTGCAAAAGTTGTATAAAATCTTATGACATACATGGTCTTATGCAAATTTATTATGTTCCTATCAGTTTGTACAATAAAGTTTGGATAATAGGAGTTAAGTGAAAACGTTGAGTATAGACTATATACCTTCTGAATGTATGGAAGTCTCATTTAAATTGCTTAAACTCAACTATGACATTATATTAGAAACTTTTACACAATGAGAAATCGCTGTTCTCACCTAGAGCTCATAATCTAATTGTATGCCAAAAATAAAGTTAGTATCATTAGGGAAAGTATTTAAATATATTTTATATAATTTTAAAATAATATAATATTTGAATATAAATTAAATAGTTTGAAATTCTTCGTTCAGTAATAATATGTATGAAATAAAGTGCATTGAGCAAAAACAATTGGTAATAAATAAAATGATAGAATATTAGGAAAATGGTAGAGCACAAATAAAAGTAAAAACACTAACACAAATTTACACACACATCAATATTTCGATGCTATTATAACATCTTCCTCAGGAAGTAGTAGTAGACTGTCAAGATGTTTTCAGTGATGCCAACTTGACTGGTATGGATGAAAACTTCTCTGGTGGAGATGAAATTCCCTGAATGTTTCTCTATTACTCTATGGAAGGTAGGTGTGGTGCTGGTGTAGCCTCTGGGTTGAAATTAGCGAATAATTAGGTTGGGTGGTTTTCTAGAATTTGTGATCCATTGATGTGCCAGTTCCCATCTTCTTAACTGAGACATATTACATTTTGTCTTGTTAAATGATTTTAACACCTTGACGGTGTAGTAATCCTCAAAGTTGAGGCTATGAGTGGAGGCGTGTGCTGAAACAGAATTTTCTGGATTCTTGATTTTAGTGTCATGGCGGTGTTCATTCATTCGTTTACATAGCGTTTCGGTGGTGAGGCCGACATATTGTGCAGTACATTATTGGCATTCTAGTTGGTTAATTAGGTTACTGGACTCTCATGTGTGGCTGCCTTTGATGGTATAGATGGAGTTGGTGATGTTGCTAGAGAAAGTGGCTGTTGGATTATGTATTTGGCAGGTTTTGCAAGCTGTTTTGTTACAGGGCTGAGAGCCTTGTTGTGGTTGAATGAAGGTTGTGTCATTTTCAGTTTTGAGTTTAGGGTGTACCAGAAGATTCTGAGTGATGGAGGCTGTTTATACACAAGGATTGGTGGTTTTTTGAGAATATTGTTGGTACGGCTGGATGCTTCCAACATGTTAAAACTTGACGCTAATATTTTGTTTATTTTTTGTAGGCCTGGATAGTACTTTGTCACTAGAGGTATAATATCTGGTTTTTCAGTTTTGGGCGATTGTGGAGTTTCAGCTAGTCGAAGTAGGTTCTTAATGATAGGTTTAGGGTATCCTCTCTCTATAAAGGCTTCTTGGAGGTTTTCAAGGTGGTTTTGAAGACTTTCTGGATCGGAGGAGATGAGATGAGCCCATATGGTGAGACTGTTTGGGATAGATATTTTAGTGTTGAATGAATGGCAGCTATCAAAATGCAGATGATGTTGTCTATTAGTGGGTTTAAGATGCACCGAGGTTTTGAAGTGGCCATCTGACAGCCTAATGTCCACACCAAGAAATGTTGCCTGGTCGTGGGATTGATGTGAGGTGAACTTCAGAGCCGAAAATGAGTTTAGTTTGTTTAAAAATAGGGTTAGATTGTCTTGGCCAGCTGTCCACACCATGAATATGTCATCGATGAAGTGAAGCCAGAAAAGTGGTTTGTTGATTTGGTGGTTAAGAAAAGTTTTTTCCAGTTTGCCCATTAATAGATTGGCATACGAAGGTGCTATCCTTGTATCCATTGCTGTGCCTTTGGTTTGAATGAAGTTCTGATCCATGAATTGAAAGTTGTTCGTTTCTAGTATAAATTTAAAGAGATCCAGAATAAATTATGTTGTAGGTGTGGTAATGATCGGATGCTTGTCGAGAAAATGTTCCACTGCAGCCAGGCCATGAACATGAGGAATGTTGGTATACAACGAAACAATGTCAATGGTGACAAGTATGGTATTTTGAGGTAAAGGTTGGGGAAGGTTCTTGAGTTTTTGAAGGAAATGTTTGGTGTCTTTAATGTGGGATGGTAGTTCAGTAACAAATGGCCGCATCTGCAGGTCTACATAGGCTGAAATTCTTTCTGTATGTGATCTGCAGCTGGAGACAATAGGCCTTCCTGTTGGTGGTATGGTATCTTTGTGAATTTTTGGAAGCATGTAGAATTTTGGCGTTATTAGGTTTTTTGGTAGAATAATCTGGACGATGGGCGGAGAAAGGTTTTGTCGCTTGGTCTCTCTTTAGTGATGAGTTCTTGAAGCTAGTTGGCAAATTTTATAGTGGGATCATACTTGATTTTTCGGTATGTGGACGAGTCCGAAAGCTGTCTGTGCGCTTCTGTGATGTAATAATCTTTGTTCATTACTACTGTCGTGAATCCTTTGTCGACTGGTAGTATTAGTATGTTCTGATTTTGTCGGATGGATTCTATGGCTTGGCGGTGTTCACGAGTTAGGTTGTGGGTTGTGGGGAGCGTTTTGTAGAAATTTGGATCCGAAACTTGCTGAAGCATAAAGTTTACATACATTTCAATCGGGTGATCAGCTGGTAAGGGAGGAGGGTCCCAGTTGGAACGGGGTGAAAATTTGCTTAGAAGCTGGTTGGTAGTAGTAGACTTGGCTGGTTTGTATATGGTAGAAATGTTTGATGTGGTTGGTTTGTCGATGGGGGAAATGTTTGATGTGGTTGGGTTGTCGTATGGGGGAAATGTTTGATGTGGTTGGGTTGTCGATGGGGGAAATGTTTGAAAAGAAGTGTCTAAGCCCCAGATTTCTGGCGAAGTTTAGAACATCCTTAGTCAGCTCAAAGTAGTCAGGACGTTTGGTTGGACAGAAGGTTAGGCCTCCGGATAAAACTTTTTCTTCCGACTTGGACAATGTGGGGTTGGATATATTAAGAACAGGTGAAGTTTTAACTGTCGCTTGTGGTGGGCGTGGTGGTTGTATGGGTTGTCTGTTGGGTAGTTTTGGCAGGGGTCCCGTAGGGGTGGCTATCCCTAGTAGGCTGGCAACACTGGGTTTCATACCCATTAGTGGGCATTTAGTGATAGAGCTGTGTTCTAGGAGGTCTTTTGGTCTGGAGTTCTGTATTTCAGTGAGATAAAGTTTAGATAATTTCTTCAGTTTGATAGCAGCATATTTTTCTAACAGTCTATTGAAAGGAGAAAGAGAATGGTTGATCTGATGAATGGAACCAGGATTGGACAACAGTGTAACTTATGAGTGAAAGAATTTGATCTTGGAGTTTGGTGCCTTCAGTTAGCTATAGGTTAAAAACTTGTATTGTTAACTGTTGTGATTGTTGTTTGGCCAAAGAAAGAACGGTTTCATGCGTGTACTGTGACATTCCAGAAATGGCTGGTTTTATGGTAAGACCAGTTGGAATTAGGCCTAGATTTATACAGATTTGTAAGGAAAAAAATGCCATTTTACAGCTGCAAATTTGGATGAAAGGTTTTTGATTTGTTAAAGCCAGTATTTCTGTGAGTTCATGATTATAAGCTATAAGAATAGATGAAAAATGAAGAAATAATATGAAAAGATTAAAGAATAATAATACAAGGAAAAAGAAAGAAACACAAAATTGGACAAAAGAGGTTATGAAAGAAGGTAATTAAATAATATGTGTGAGATAAAGTGCATTGAGCAAAAACAATTGGTAATAAATAAATTCTTAATTCGAAACCTAACCTTAAACCCATTAAGCTATTAGACATTTTAACAAATTCGGTTTATTAAATATAATGTATTTTTTCACTGCACATAAAAGCAATTAGTATGAAACCAAAGGATCACACAATACTTAAAAGTAATAGATTCACAACAGGTGAAAACTTTGTTAAAATTTCAGCTCAAAATACATTATTAACCAGGGAAAACAAATTATGAAACTGAGTACAAGAGGGTGAGTACTAATGCGAGCTCTTTTAAGCCATTGTTTTTCAATTTATGTTCAGCCTTTAAATATACTAAAAACGGTTCAGCTTAAAATTAAAAACTAATATATCACATGACACCTATTGACATCAACGTAATATATTTATATAAACCGGTGACAACTTTGGTAAAAATTCAAATCAAAATGGCGAGTTCATTCAGAGAAAAAGGAAATTGACAACGACAAGCACAATGGAATAAACATCTACATGAGCACACATATGTTGGCAAAGAATGTCGGTCAGGCTAATGTGCAAAAAGTGTGTAGTGCGCATGATCAAACTTGCACTCTTTGTGCACCTCTGTTTAGAGGTGACTTCTATGAGTTTTATGTGAACAACAAGAGTGATAAGAGCAGAAAGTCATGAAATTTAAACGCACACATGCACTTTTATATCTATATTCTAGATATAACACTTTAGTGTTCACAATCACGCACTTTCTGTGCCCCTTTTAAAATTCTATTACCTGTCATAAACCAATGTATTTCGCGTGTGCCTGGTGCCAGAAAACTTTGTTAGAAAATTCTATTAAAATAATATTTAAATTCGTTAATTTCTTAAGAACTTTGGCGCCCTTCAAGCGATGGCACGCTGGGTCATGGCCCTGATGGGTTGCCCTTTGGGCTAGCCTTGCACCCTCAGACTTACTCATTAGAACTTGTGATCAAAATTTGATAAAAACAACCATTTGAATTGAACAGATAGCTTTATTATAGTTTTTAAGTAGTTGTGGCAGCACAAATCAATCTGGTCCGCTAGGATATCTCCCGGTGTCCCAGCTGCTCAGTATCCTCCTGAATTCATAACTGTCGAAAATTGGGGAAACACTTTAATACAGACCCCCTAAATAACAACAAAGTAACTTATAGATTAAACTAGCTAAAAAATAGCATTAATAAAATAGAGTATGTAGTTAAAAACTCACAATGTTAAAACAAAAATTGTACTTAAAATTATTATTCTAAGTCTATTACACAGTTCATGGTAGTTACATTAAAATAAATTATAGTAGGTACTAAGCAAATAAAAACAAATGAATCGCTTATTTAAATATCATTGAAAGAATGACATAACAACATTAGAATCAAGGTCAGGACTTTTAACTTTGGTTTGGCAATGTTTTACCACTGAGATATTCCAGTTTTCCTGTAAGCTACTCAGGGTTACTGATCACTCAAAGTTTAAGGAAGAATCTGGGAAAGAAGTGCAAAATATGCACCACATGATAATTTAAATGCAACTTTCTTCACTAGCTGCAGGGTCTAAGGTGTCACTCTCACAATAGACTGGACTGCCGATGACAGATTATCGAGATTAGGTTTTGAATCCCGGTCGGGTGTAATAAGGGTAGTTTTCCCTAAATAGTTTTCCAATCTGCCTCCAAATAAATGCGGGTATATTTTCATTAAATTCAACCTTACTCATTCCTAAGACATTAACGTTTAAGTCCATATGCATTTAACATGGAGGGGTAGAAAGACACGGTGCTAAAAAATAATAATTTCAAAGTATAGTGTATTGTTGTCATAGTTAACAAAGTCATTTTCCAAATGTTGATTTTTTTATCAAAGCTTATAATATTTAAAAAACAAACAAAAAACTTCATGGTATCAGCATGAAATCAAGCCATATTGACTGAGCGGCCATCGCCTGTTAGTGAAGATATTGCCAACTTCTCTGGATAGAGGGTGTCATGTGGCCACCACAACAAACACTACATAAACTGACTAAAACCATGTTTCGATGCAACAAATGACTGGCCAATTCCTCGTTGAACTCGGATATTTTAACCTGATGTTCCAATAAATTTACTTTAGTAAACATTACACTTTATTCTAGAAGAAATGTATTTTAATTTTAACAAGATTTAGTCTCATGGTTGAAATAGAATGCATTAAGCATGTTATACAGTGTAAACAAATATGAAAAAGTAGTAAAAAAACAAAGACAAAACATTTCAATATTACATAGTATCTGCTTCAAGAAGTTGGCTTCACTGTTCAGTATGTTCAGAAATATCGAAGTGTTTTTAAAAATATGTTAATGTGTTTACCTTCATTCATGCTTCAGTTGTCTGCAACTCAATCATATTTATTTAATGAAATACAATTCTAGAGGCAGGATTAGTTGTAATAATTTGATATTCTGCTATATGTCTAGAATAATCACCGCCATACTGGTGCCAAATGTCACATAAATGACAGATAAGGGTCAATGACCTCTGATTAAAGTAGCTCAAATGGGGGATACAGGGGGAAGTTCAACTTTTAGAGTTCCCAAGATTACACAAGTACAGTTTTAAACTTAACTAAAAGCAAAGAACAGATCTTAAAATGTAAATATTTATTTAAAGGTGAAAAGCTTACTGCATACTTCTGTGTTCATATCCTTAAGTTTCATCCTCAGGTCAAACAGCTCTGAAGATGTTAAAAGTATTGTGTTGAGGTTTTCGACCATTATGCTAGCAAACTTAACATTCTCTTCAGTTTTTAGGATCATTGATAAGGTTGTATATATGTCCTCAGAATTTAACAGAATACAAAGTTGCCTGGAACAGTATAATTATTGTTATCAGATCAGCAACAAAGTGGCTTGGCAATAACCCAATACTAGGGCTCAATAATTATTTTTTTAAATTTTTATAATCAGTGTCATACACATGTTTGTATAAAAAAGTATTTCAATAAACCTAATTAAAATAATATTTAAAGTACTGAATGGAAAATTACATTAAAAAGCAGAATTTGAAAATTCATCCAAAAAATATAAATACTTAATCAAAGCTGATATAACTAAAATCCATCTATAATAAGTACTAACTACCAAATTTAGTGTGATTTTATTTAAAAATAATGTCTTAAAAGAATCTAATACTCTTAGGCCATCGGTCGGCAAAAATGAAGGTTTGCAAACATTAAAAAAAGGTGAGTAGTTAAAAAGACATATTTAAAATAAGGTGTGTGTTGCACAAGCAGAAAATGATTATGTATGTCACAATTGAACAAGATGATATAAGGTTTGGAACCCACCTAAAAATACTTAATTCCAGGATATGATCAGTAGGGGATAAGTAAAATGAAAAAGAAAACATATAAATAGGTGAAAAGGGGAGGAGGGTAATTTGACTGTTCTACAACAAACATAAATAACAAGCAAATCCTAAGCATAGGTTTTTTGAACCTACTTAAAAAAAACAAATCTTCTCACAAAGAGACCATCGAGAATATTTATAAAATATATGAAACCTTAAAACAAAGAAAACTATCAGTGTGCAAAAATTAGCAATTCAAAATAGTTTGATGTTGAGATTGATCCACTTGCTGAAATAAAAACAAAAAACAAATGACAAAGCAACTAATTTCACCATCACAAAAAAGCTGTTTGGTACACCACCAGCCAATCAGAGATACACAAAAGGATCCATTATAAGTCACATAATAAAAGTTAGTTCACATATTCACTGATCATGGACAAAGTACACATATGTGAAACACCGTCATTTTATATAGATAAAATAAAAAAAACAAAAAAAAACACACGTCATGCTGTTACTCAGCACAGTGCAGGCAAGCGTTGGGATACAAGGCTTACAAGAGAATAGAAAAGAAAAGGATTCCAAGAAGAACGGCGGAGCTTAATTATGTTGGAAAAAACAGCAAAGGAGACCTAAAGACAGTAAGATGGAAGCGTTTTATAAAAATTGACCTAGCAACAGGTTGGAAGCATTAATTATGATGATTACTCTATTGAAAAAACTTTGAAATGTTCTTTGTAAACTTATGTTAGGATCTTTAAGAATAAAATATTATTTTGAATGTTTTTAATAAGTGTTTGTTTTTTGTCTTTAAATTCGTTTTAAATAATTACAATGTAATAACCAAAATTAAAATTGTATATCATAACTGTACTCAAATCAGCTACTGTACATAAAGATCCCAGACAATGAACTGGGCTGTCGAGGTTTCAAAAAATAGTAAAATAAAAAATACTGGCATGATGCACCGATATTACAAATTAAGTTAGTCATGGATGAGGGCCAAGACAATATGCCTAATTGTATTGAAAACCGTTCTTAGATGGGTGGAGATTTACATGCAGGGAGAAAACTGTTGTAATTCAAATAAGCTTCAATGTCTTGGCCCTTAGTGTACTCCGTGCTGGTCTTTGATCTGAGAAGCCAGGAGAGTGATCCTGTTTTGTTGCACTTGTTTTACCTCCATATCGTAGTTTATTTTAATCCGATAGATATAGGTATATTTCCTTAAAAATCCAACTTCCTTATGTTTACTCCTTAGATAAGTAAATCAACAATAACAATTACTGGCAAAGTTTCATTTATAATTATATTCTTATCTCTTCTAACTAATGAAATTAAGTCTGGGTCTGGTTTAGAAAATTCAAAGGTTCCCTGCTCATAGCTTACCTAATGATAAATGAGCCTCTATCTTCCAAAAGATGTCTGTCCGAACTAAATAGCTTCAACAGGCTAATGACAAACTTGGAGAAATAGGGGTTCATGCCATGACTGTTTGCTGATAGTTGGTTCTCTGGAAACATTCATTATTAATCAATTCTTAAACATTCATTTATCAATGTTTAAAAAATCAACAAATTTAAATAATATGATTTGAAATATATAGTTTAAATTATGAAGGATAGCACACTTACCTGAAAGTAAAATTGTTTGAATAAAAGACTAAAAAAACACATTTTTAAGGGCAAGCTTTCACTGTCAGATACAGCTTTTTCAGGTTATGAGAGTAGACTAATGTTGTTGGTTGGACTGATGCTCACGTAGAGAAAACTGTGGGGAAAATCAAATGCACAGTGACATCTTCTTCCTTTTTTCTGGCTTCCAAAGTAGAAAAAGTCACTTACACATAGAAACACAAAGTTTTTTTTATATTTAAGCACTATTACCTTTAATAATCTGACACTTTAGCTCAGTCGGTAATGTGTTTGTCTACGGAGCTAAGGGTCCAGGGCTCGATTTCCAGCATGGCTAAGAAATGTATCATTGGTGAAATGTGGGTTTACTCTTTCGCAGTCATAAATTAACGGCTGGGGACTGGAGGTAGTGCCTGTCTTAGTCTTAAGTTTGAGCATATAAAGCTACGACAAGCCTAGCAAGCCAAACGGAGTAAATATATGGTTGACTAAAAAAACAACTGACCCAGGCCAAAGGCTGGGGGAAAAAAAGGGAGAGAAATAGAAGGAAAGCCCAATGAAAAATATTCCATTTTGAAATTTTCTACTATGGAAGCCAGAAAAAGAGAAGATGATGTCACCTCTATACATTGGATTCTTACAACATTTTTTTGAATTTTCTCTAGGTGGGCTTTCTTCTCTCAATTTTCACTTAACTAGACAATATATTTTTTTATTTTATCAATTGTCATTATTATTTATTTATTTATTTAATATGTATTAATCTCACAAATCCCCAATACAGATTAGTATCAATTGGTAAAATAGGTCAAAATCTATTTAACCCAAATTAATCTGTCTGATCTTAACCCTTTTAATGCCACGCATATTCCAAAATTTGCATGCGAAGAATGCCATAGGCTTGTTAGGTTTTGTGTGTGAAGAATGCCACAGCTATCTCCTCATTTTTGTAAGGGTTTGCAAGAAAATTCGCCAAACCTTTATTTGAAGCGATTATTTTGATTTTTATGTCATTTAAATTCATATGTACTGTTCTTTATTAATAATAAATTAATAAAATTTAACTAAAATTGTTTGATTTCTAAATTTTAAATTTCATTTAATTTTTTTTCAACACTAATATTAATTAACATTTTATTTAAAAAAATATATTATATATACATTTCAATATTATTTTGCTATAGTGCATTTAGTTTTATACAAGAAGATAAAGTTTTGAATATATATATGATTATAAATAATAATTACAGGCATTTTTATTTGATATTTGACATTATATATTTTTTGTCTGTTATTGCTTGCCTTATAGCAAGATTTATTATATTGCTTACCTCATTAATAAATATTTAGGCCTACACATAATGAATGCGTTTTTCAAAAAACCTTTTATTATGAATAATTTCATATTAAAACAAAATTATATAAATTTATAAAGTCATTACACCTATTTACTTACACTGGTAAATAAATCATTTCATTCACACAACATAACATGAAAATCTAAATAGTATATTTTTCTAAACCAAAAACAATTCAACCCATACATTTGAAAACTGTTTACAAAACTATTTACATAAGTATGAATGTTAGCCACACTTAAGTTTTTCCATGCAGCTCGAAAGTAAACCGGTGTTGCACTTAGCACATTGATTAGGAAACTGTCCCATTGTAAATGTACTAAAATCCCAGTTCCAATAACAAATATTTACAGTTGATTTTTGTTGCTAACCTTTTAAAAAATAACAGAGGGAAATCTTCTATTTCCAGTGATATATGACACTACTGTACTATCCATCATATAAAGCAAGAACTAGCTCAAATCTGGATAGCCGACCTCATCAGCTCATGAAACTTTTAGTGATAGTAGACGGAACCATCCAGATAGGCTCGTGGTACTTTTAGCGATAGTTGGTGGAGCCGCAAAATTCGGCTCGTGGTACTTTTAGTGATAGTAGTCAAAGACGATCAGATTGGCTTGTGGCACTAAAAGGGTTAGATCGAACATACAATTCAGGATCTAGTATGATTCAATGCAAAAAAAGAACTATATCACTTACCAGAGTCTGCATCATCACTGGAACTGGTTACAGAGGGAGATGAGATGATTTCTGCCAAGACCTCGAGATCCTGCTGTACTACCTCATCTGAGGAATCTGACAATGCTCGTCGTAGCTCTGGAAATAGCTTCTCAATATACAGGAACATCTGTACACAAATTTACTGACAAACTGTGGATTATAATCAAAGGTACCAAAGAGGATAATCTAATTAGGATAAAAATAAAATAATATTTACCTACAAATAAATTCTCTTGACAGTTATCAAAAAAGTGGGAATCTACAATATGTCTTTTTAACTCCACACAAAAACCCCTGGTTTGGGTTGCCGCAGCTAGAATAATGCAATCAATTCAATTCTAACAAAATTTTTCTTAAATGAATTATAATAAAAAAGTTCCATCAAAGTTTGAGGGTGCCCAGAATACATCATTTGTGAAGATCTATTCATCATCATGAACCGTTTACAGTTTTGGCCGGGTACGTCTGTCCTTCCACCATTTTTCCTCCCGCACTTTCTTCTACTCTCGCTTGCACACTTGCAGCTATCTGTTCCTCCCATTTTGCTACCAGCATGATTGGCTGAGAGTGCTATGGCTGGTGATGAGGAACTAAGTCCATGTCAGCACCTGTAACCTCAGTTAGGGAAGGTGACCACCAAAACCAGGTATATCTGAGCAACTATAGGCGGAAGCAACTCAGGTGTAGGTCAGGACAGGCCTAGTAGCCCGGTGGCCGAAACAAAATGAACTTGAGTAAATGTGATGATAAAATAATGGTAGTAAAATGCAAAAGCTTCCTGCTTGTTATTTCTTGATGTTATCAAAGTTTTTTTTAGGTAAAATGGTAAAAGCATTTGTTGAAAATGAGGTGGCCCAGTGACTAAATAATTTTATAGCAATGCAAATAGATAAATGTAAAGAAAAAGGAAAAATAAACTTCCCACAGTTTTTCTCTTTTCCTAGGTGGGTTTTCTTCATTAAATTTACTCTTATTAGTTTATTTTTCCTTTTTCTTTATTTTTATCAATTTCTTTTATTATAAAAGTGTTTGTTAGTAAAAACTGACTGTTACTATTTGTAATCCACATAAGCAGTGGGTAGAGGATCATACTAAATTATTTCAAAAATAGACTCCCAGCTAGTGTCCAACAATTTAGAAGAATTTTTGTTCATGTCAGTAGAAGGTAGAAGAGGATGTTTATAGTGGAATGAATACCGACATTATTATCAATATTGTAGGTAACTGAAATGGTCTCTAGATTAAATTTACAAAATCTATTATAAGAATATAAATATTTCAACTCACCACTTCAGCTTATATTGAAACATAGCTTAGTGTTAAAAAATATATTTAATATCAATGATTTTTTTTTATCTTGTGAAAGAAGTGCTGTATTTGATTAAATCATTACACACTTTTCCCGCCCCTGGTTCATATTGATGTCTGTACCTTGGTGGGTATCTTAATGTAGAGGTGATATATCCAACGCAAGACTGACACTTTGGTAGCGACAGAGGTATGGTGGAGGTGTTTAGTCAACACATCTACCAGAGAGGGCAGGTCAAGCTGTTCCTCCTCCATCACATCCCCCACAACCTCCACCAGGAAAGAGTCTTTGTCATCACCCTCCGTGACCAGCTTCATGAAAGTGAAGTTCACTGCCTTTGCGGTTTCCTTGATGTCTTTCCCATAGTGGTCAAGGATTCATAAAATGAATGTGAGCTTAACATCTACTAAAATGGATTTGAAAATCCCCATTTCCAATTTACTCAAATACAAATAGATACATTCTACTTGATATCTAGTACTAGTCAGTAAAGTCATTTGAGATCAAAGAGGAAAAAAAAATATTCCAAAATATAATGCTTATTTTATTAAATTCCAGTGTAAAAAACAAATGACATAGTACAGTGTTCTGCAAGCTTTTTATTTTTAAGTTTATAATACTCTTAACAAGCCTACATTTTTTGTGGCACACTGTTTTAGGTATGAGCCACAGCAGCAGAAATTGGAGTACCCATCCAGTCCAATGGTTGTATGGTAAATAAGATTTAAGAAAGTGCAGAATATTTTATTCCTGAAGAACCTTTGATTGTTACAAGATTAAAGGTTGAAGTTATTCTTTTGTACCCACTTATTTAACATTTGGAAACATTTAGTTCAAACTAGTAGTGATCTAGGTTCATGAGAAATTACAAACAAGTAAGAAATGTGGACAAAGCACGACTATTGCTTGTACCAATTTCATTCATGTTATTATCCAAGAGTGATACCTGGCGCTCCGGGCCGTGGCTACATATCACAACTCATTCGCCGCCACAGTCCATCAATGTGCTGTGGCACATTGTTTGCGGAAGAACAGAAAAGAATATACTAGTGCTTTTTTTCTTATACTATATTTGACACATGCATTATCAACAACTTAACACCTGCTTCGATTGCCACATGGCCTAAGGCGCTACTTTCGCATTAAACTGGACTGCCGATGACGAGGAAATCAGAGTTTGATCTCGGTTGGGTGTACTGGTTTTTTCCTTAATGGCTTCCCACCCCATCCTCACGCAAATGTGGGCAGGAGTCCTCTAAATTCAGCCTTCCTCACTCCTAGCCCATTAGTGTTATTAGTACATGTGTATAAAAATAATGGTAGTAAGGTGCAGTGCAATAAAAAAACTTAATTTATGAGGCTGTAATTAAAAAGTTAATTCGAAGGAAATGAACCCACATTAATATGTATATAAACAGGATGAGAAAATTACATTATGTGGAAAAAAATGTCTCAGACCAACTGGCTGGGATTCTAAACCTGACAAGGACCAAGTGCAATGTGGGTATACCTTAAATCACTCAGCCACTGCTGTAGGTTGAACAAATTAAAATAATTTACAATTTGCTACTTATATTATAAAAGCCTGAATTGAATTTTCTATAAATTTCTTTTAAAGACATTTAAACCTAAGTAACACATTCCTGTGACATCTTAGCTCCTTTCATCGACTATGAAACAAACAAAAATCTTCAAAAATGAAAACTATGAAATAAATGTAGTGGTATTATAAAGGATACTTCTTCTAGAATCTGTGTCATAAGATAAGCATGGTAGGACTGCAGTAAGTATTCCTGATGCAAAGGGAAGCATCTTTCTACCAGAGAGCTGGACAAACTCCTTGATCCATGTTATGGCTGTGAACTTTAAAGAAATGTAAACAAACAAAATAAAATCTACAATAGACAGTACGAATGGACTTCAAACTACAGTAAGGACAGGGTGTCATTCTCACAATGGACTGGCTTGCCTTCATTGAGGAGATTGGACTTTGAGTCCCAGTCAGGTGGTTATTCCTAAACAATTCCCCAATCTCCGTATACACAAATGTGGGTACATTTCCTCCAAGTGCTAACTTATTCAGTCCTATCATATTAGCATAGTTAATATATAATCAGAACAGGTATACTCCATTCATGGTAGGAATTACGCTCTGAAAGGTCTTTTTTCCTACCAATATCCTACTATATAATAGATTTCTAGTAGTGAAAAAGGCCTTTCAGAAAACAGTTCGTACGGTGAATAGACTTTAGTGTCTATTGTAAGGTGAGGCACATTCCTTGTTCCCAGACGTTCCAACGACTGACTGGTGAAGGGACAGTTTAAAAACAGACTGTTGGAAGGACAGGGAGCTTGGCTCGTGTTTAGTCTGCCGGTAGTGACCCTCGGATGAAGGTGCATGTTCCACCCCCACGCATAGGGTATTTTAAAGGTATTTTGCCAAGAATGTATCTCAATTAAGGGTGTGAGTTGTACCCCTATGTGTGTGAAATTGATAAATTATTGTTATAGAAGTATTTGGCATTGGCTGTAGTTATTAATGATAAAATTATCATATGTTTAGTTCTTGTTCACATGTATAAAAAATATTATGTTACAATTTCATTCTTTCTTTAGTGTGACTATTTCATTTAATTTCCTTATGAAGATAATTAGTGAACTAGTCTGTAGAAAAGCTCTCAAAATAATTTCATTTGTTACTTTAATCAAGGAAAACAGTTTGTACCTGCAAAAGCTCATCTGGAGACTGGGAATGTGTGATAAGTATGTTTATCATTTCATCAAATTTCACTCTAGAAGGATCTTTCTTGATGCTACGAAGAAACTCATTAAGGACTGTATCACACCTGAAATATATGGCCAAAATGTTTGAGTGGATGATGTAGCTAACAGACTTTCATTGGGACACATTATTTTATTGTCTCTAAAAACTTCCTTTATCCTTTGAGTTGGTAATTTTCCTAAGCACCCCCTTTGGCAGTTGAAAGGTCACTCTTGCAATAGACTTGAATATACCGATAACATGGAGAGTGATGTTTGAATCCTGGTCAGGTGTAATTCGGTTTTTTTTCCCAAAATTGTTTGCTATTATCTCTCCACACAAATGCAGGTACATTCCCTCTAAGTTAAGCCTTCCTCATCCCTAAAATATTAGCATAATTAGTATGTATATGTGTAAAACCTGAACCGGTAGTATGACAAGGTGCTAGAAAAAAGCTTCAGGGATATAAATGAGATTTAAATGGCTAGCACAATATCCAAGCGTTAGTTTTGAAATACAATCTCATACTAGGGTTTAATTTGCATACTAACTTAGAATTAAATAAAACAGTGTTTTCCAAACTGTGGGATACAAACAATTTCGCGGGGTACACAGCACACAAATGAGTTTTATGAATGGTATAATAGGGTTTTATAATAGTAGTGGAGTAGTAATGGAGTACAAATGGGTGGAAAAAAAAGTATCGGCTAGCAAAACTAATGAGCTTACTTAGATGAATCGAATAAAACTAGCTCAAGATAGAGATAGGTGGCATAATTTTGTGGGTGTTGTGACGAGCTTTTGAGTTTCTAGTTCCATAAAGTAGGTAAATATGATAAACAGATTAACACAGATTTTGACATGTCATGAAATGTTAAAAGTTTTTATTTTCTTGATGGAGCTTTGTTTATTTTATCACTAGGGACCAGATTTTGCCTATTTGACTCCCCCCCCTCCCCCCAGATTGTAAAACATAGGCTGTTGATGTATATATATATATTTATTTTATGAATAAGACCTTTAAATGCATCTGTTTTGGTTTTGTCCTCTCTATCTTTTTCCTCCTGAAAGAAAGTTTTGACATTATTGGGGTTGGGGGGTATGAGGGGGGGGAAAGGTATGTGATGTGGCTTTAACTGACATGCTCTGACCTTGACAGACTATATTTATATAGGGCCACGTGACACGTCCTCCCCTGGATATGTGACATGGCCCGCACTACTCATTGGTCATTGCATCGCACGGGTGAAATTCCCACAATTTACCACTCTGTTTATGCATGATTATTTCATTATGTAATTGTGACTTTTAGAGTCAATTTGTTTCTTGGTGATTTTTTTTGTTATACTTTGTGTGTTAAATGTGGTAAAAATGCCCAAGGAAACCCCTTTATAAGAATGGATAGGTGGTGATACAAATTTGATGACAAATTGAAGAATTATCTTCTGCCAAGCGTGCGCCAAAGAGGTCATTTTTATTAATCAGCTGATTAAATTAAATATTAGCATTCAAAATCTGTTTTCAATGTTTGAAAATCATTATTTATTATTCCATTTTATAGTAATATTATCTTATACTATTAAACAAGACATTCTTGTGTGTATGTGTATAATATATATCTGTAAATCTTATCTTGAAATACTATCAAATGAGACATCATTATTGTATATATTAAATATCTGTACCTTTTATCTTAAAAACGGGCTTAAGGATTTAGATTAAATTGAGTTATCTACTGTTTTCAGATGCAAAAAAGCAATTTAGCTAGGTCAAAACTTTTGGAAAACTCATTTATGGGTTATGGGAAAGGCGGGGGGGGGGATTGTACAATTGTAAATTTTATCTTGAAAACAGGCCTAAGAATTTTAATGAAAATGGGATAGTTAACGTGTTCTGATGCGAGAAAGCAATTTAGCTAGGTATTGACTTTTGGAAAACTCATTTTTGGGAGTAAGGGGGGTTTGTATATTTGTTTATTATGTGCCTATTTTGGTGCCTAAATTTCATATTTTTAATGCCTATTTGCCTACCTCTTTTAAACATTAAAATGAAGCCTAAGAATCCAGTCCATATTTATCACTAAAACTTTACTAACATTTGGAGCAACCATTTATACTTTACAAGATAACTGGTAGGCCCTAGTTTGTTTCCTTTTTTTTACCAAGAGTTTGAACGTGTACAGTGGTTATGCCATAACCCTGAAAGGGGTACATGACTGGCCAAAGTTTGGGAAACACTGGAATATATGACACATTGAATTAAAGGCACTTAAATTAAAAAGTTTGATCCTTGAATTAATAATAATCTCTGGGTTACTCTTTTCTTCTGGTGTGAACAAATTATAACTTACATCTTCTGAATTTCTTTGTTGGGGTCCTCCAATATGCGGAACAGCCCATCTAATATTTCCGGTAAAAAGACGATGAGATCTATATCTGGAACAGCATCTAGTACAGACACCCAGGAGATGATGAACTGACGAGCAAATGTGTTATTTGAGTATATCTTCTTTCGCAAGTGGGGCATGAGCCCTACAAGGTCAAACGATGCACTCTCCGTCACTATGTCCTGTGGAATTTACAAGTTTAGCTTCAGTTAAATCTGTTATATCAACTGAGCTTTGGTGTAAGGGTAAGTTTTGGTTGTAGCCATATTTCATTTTTGTTAGCTTTTTCTGACAATACTTTTCCTGCGAAGAATTTTGTAACTAAAATCACCCCACTATTGTGGACATCAACTCAAGTGTATCATGTTTTAAGGGAACCCTACTGATTCATATACAATCCCTATGGATATAAAAAATTAAAGATAAAAGACCAGTTCAAGACGGTATAAGTAGGCCCTAGTCCAATATATAATTTGAATTATATTGATTCTGTTATAAGGGGGTTAACAGTAGTTTAGTTACACTATTTCATATTCCCATAGAACTCACTGTGGTAGACAAATGGTCATTCTCGCAATGACTGGACTGCTGATGACGGGGGAGATTGGGCTTTGAATCTATACAGTACTGAGGTTCCCCCCTCCCCTTAAATGGTTTTCCACTTTCCCTCCACACTTCCTCTAAAAGTGTATCTCCCTCATCTCTAACACAATAGTGTAATTAGTTAATATGCATATAACTTAAAACATGCAGTGAAAAGAAAAACCCATAAGACTACTTTATCAAACACACTTAATACACCATCATTTATTGTTAATTCTAGTAACATAATTTTATTTAATGCTTTTGACCACATTTGTGTCAATTCACCTTTAAATAATAAGAGTGCACATTGGTCAAACATGAAAACAAAGGTGTCAGTCTTGTCTTGGCAAGTTTGACAGTGACAGGGAGATCAGGGTTTGAATCCAAGTTTACTGAGGTGGTTCTCTATTCTTAGTGCCACAGTTACCTTCATGAGTTTGTCGAGATGCTCTGAGCCACTTCGCACCTTCTGGTCGGGATCAGCAGCCAGTTTGCTGAGAACACTGAAGATGTCGGTAAAATGGACGAGCACAGAACCCCGTGCCACTTTCGAAACGTTATAGAGTGACTCACAGGCATAATAGCGAACCAACGGGTCAGAATCCGCAAAACATGCCAAGATGGGATGGATCAAGTCACCTGTATATAAGGATGATTCCTACAATAAACAAGTTGGGCATTTGTAAAATATAAAAAGAAATTATGTTTTATGTATAATTTTATATATATATATATATATATATATATATATATATATAT
>CABFOW010000728.1:99845-143479 GCA_902141385.1 Timema californicum | reverse complement strand
TTTATATATAATTTTTTATATATTTATATATAATTTTTTATATATTTATATATAATTTTATATATATTTTTATATATATATATATATATATATATATATATATATAAATTTTTTTCTGTTACAAAATAGAAGGTTTATAAAATATATGAACACGAATACTTTAAAGTTTTATCTGTCATCTAGTTAAGTCCACCCAGTGAAGTATGAGAATAAGAAAGCCAAACATATATGAATATTTAGATTAAATGACACAGAATCAACGATGGCTGTGATTCAATAATAGCACAAAGAGCCGATTATTTTCACACATCCAACACAAACTCTTCCTTAAAATATGAATGAAAATTGAACCAGAGAACAAGACAATTGCTGGCCAGCTCAGTAAAGCATTGATTGGTGCACTTTGCCGAAGGTCTCTGGTTTGATTCCTGTGTCCAGGTCTCATTTTTCAACTAGGCCTATATTTAATTTAATTGAAAAAATAAAACATAGCTATGGTTACTTTAGGAATAAAAAATACTTTCACTATTTCTATTGTTTATTTACTAAACTTATCAATCTTGCTTTTCTTTCACTAAGCTAAGGCGGTGGGCCTTTCGGGGCTTTCTAAAAATGTTAGTTAACATTATATCTTATTAATTAAAATGCACCTTTTCAAGATATTACCAGTCTTACTGTAAATTAAAAATAAAGATATGCTATGATTACAGAATATTATCAATGAAACATTGTAATCCATGCAACATGAGACATAAAACCAATTGAGCCAGTCATTCAGAGTATTTTAAGTTGACTGTAGCCAGTTATTTATGTGATCTATAATGTCACCAATTATAATTATAGTTTAGACTTGTTCGTTCAAAAACCACAAGTCAAAATCTTTATACAATCAGTGTTAAAAGTATTAGTGAGTGTTCTACTTCATATACACACCTCTTATAAAAAATCGATAACTTTGACACAGTAAAATAAGAAAACCAAAAGTTGACATATTTCAAAAGTAATGTTTTTAAATGTTCCTTTTTTTAAATATTGTGTTAGCACCGTGAAGTCTTTCCTTACCAAATCAGTATAGGCTATTTTAATGATTTTAAATATATGAAGATCTGTTAGCATAGGGTCTAAACTACATTTTGTTTTGTCACAATACATCATTCCCTTGCAAATGTTTTTAAAAGAGAGAATCTATGAATGACAGAGAACTAGTTTCTTTGTGCTAAGAGAGGGATTATTTTATGTTTGGATACAAAGGTTTTTTTATGTTATTAAACAGAAAAATCAACATTAAGTGAAGAAAATAGAAATTAGCGACGTTAAGCTAATCAAATTTATATAGGTATCAGTACCTAGATAAAATATACATTCCCATTTTCATAGGAATAGCCTATCTGACAGCTAGAAAAGTTGATAAAGTTACTTTTATATTCGGCCGGGGTTCAATCCTCGGTACCGGCAAAGATTTATCTGATTACCAAACCTTTTCTTCACCTCTGACAAGACATCTTGTGAATGTGGGGAATGCCAGGCCTCCACCGTGGTTCGGATTCCACGTTAAACTGTAGGTCCTCCATTTCATCTCACAATCACCCTACCATTACACATTAGCATAAGTGCGTATAACCCGAACGGGTAGTAAGACGCGGTGCTAATAATAATAATAATACTTTTATATTTGCAGATGTCAAAGCATGTGATATGTAGCTGTCACTTGTGATGATATCACTAATAATAAAATAAACACTGGGCTAAATTAATAATATAGTAGAATGTTTTAATTGTTTCCGGTACAAAAATGTGTGTGTATGGTCTTAAAGTTTCTTTCTACCAAAATCTTACTATATTCAAATTATTTTAAAATTCCCTAGCTGATGCTGTGATCCATTTAAGTCCTTTATGTTTCAACTTGAACTTAAGTCAATGTTTACAAGATGCTCAATGGGGTTCAGCATCAAAGAAACATTAAACACTAAAATATAACATAAAATGTTCTTAATTTTCCAAGTGTTTAGCTACTCAACCGTCTGTTCTTATTCATAGTGCTTGTGATTTTTCAGGGCACTAATTAATCTCTTATTTATTATAAATGTAAATATTTTTACCTTCCCAAGAGCAACAGCAATGGCTGCCAAGCCGATGAGGCCGCCTTTCCTAGTATTAGGGTTCTGAGACAAGGCAAAGTCTTGGCCTAAAACCTTTAATAATTTAGTAATTTGTAACGTGTTCTTGGTAGCTGAAAAATCTTTCACCATTCTGAAAAAGACAAAATTATAGTTTTGGTTAAGTGTGTTGATGGAATATAAACAAAGAATAACTTTTTTTTATTTGATAATTAATTACATGATCCAAAAAGCTAAAGTTCACTTATAGGTCTATGAATTTACAGAAATTGAAATTTTATATAAGTTTAAATTTTAAAATATTAAAAAGACATTATGAATATTTTATCATGAAATAAAGTTAAACAAATCAAAACCAAACTTTAACAAAAATACACAAAACATAGTTAACATTAACTTAATTTTAGATATGGCAGGATTTTCTGAACGTCAAATCGAGCTTTATCTAAGGGTGTTCCTAAAACATGGTTTCTATATAATTATATGTTGTGTGTTGACAGTTGGATTAAGTTCATAGGCCTAGATTCGGTTATCAAAAGTCACAGTAAAATAATAATTGAAAGGGAATCTAAGACACTATTAGTTAAATATATTTTAGACAAGGCTTAAAATCGAACCCAGGACTCTTAAATAAGTAGCAAAAAGTGTTACCAGCAGTGACGTTTGCAGATTTGTTAAGGAGGGGGGCGGGGGGCCTCAAAAATGTAATTCTTTTTTACAGTGGATAGCTTTAAAAGCTATTTAAAGTGTGTTTTCGTAAGTTATAATAATCGAATGCTAAAATTCAGTCAACGTGAGATCTAGAAACACACCTCTACATTAAAGCCGTATACAAGTCAATCATTACAATTTAAGGTTAGGCTTCTTGCCCCATTTCACTTACTTTTCTATTTCTTGAGCGGCAGCCTTGCGCTTTTCATAAATTTTGTCATTTAGAGCTCGTACACATGCGGAGCTAAGTGGTGCATGATCTTTTCCGGACATTACAACTTTGGAATAATTTTTCTGTTTTGACAACAACTCATTGGATGTATATCGGAAACACAAATAAATTTACGTCTACCGCTTTGTGACTGTTTTTCTTGATTGTCACACTGTCATTTTACCTTACTTAATTTTCAACACAAATCCTATTTTCATAAGAAATAAAAATCCTTCATTTGGGTAATGTATTTTAAAATTACTTAAGCTATGTTATTCTTATTGAAATAATTTGCAAGAAGTTTGTAAAAAAAACTAAGAATATGTAAAATTATTATTTAAACAAGAGAATTCTCTTATGAATGAACGGGAGTGGCAGTTTTTGCGCCCGATAATAAGCGGAAGTAACCAAATTGTCAGTGATTATTTAGTAAACATGGCGAATGATTACTGTCATACTTTCTTTACTATACTGGAAAAGTGCCCGAAAACGTGAGCTCGAAATTATTTGTTATGAATTATATTATTTCAAAATGAAGATGCAGTGTGTTTTCACAATACTTATGTATTAATAAGTGTTTGTAAAACATTATTTCCAACGTATGTTCTACTAGAAGAAGACTTGGTTAAGGAATTCATGGAGTCAAAAGGTTTTGGCGAAGCCAGTTCAATTTTTGAACTGTATTTCAACGACGTTAATTTGTTTATATTGAGTTTATTTTAACTTAAGATGTTTCTTGCTTACCAACGCTACTGAACGGTGATAAACATACTGCTCTCTATTGGAAGTAATACAAGTGATAATCTTTGATTTACCTGTCAAGAATCAACTTACCTGCCTGTTAGATCTAACCTAGTTGCTGTAATATTGCAGTAGCTACTTTATTTATTTGATCTCAGATTAATTGTAGCAATGAAGACAAAATCACATGCAAGGTAAGATATTCAGATTTCTAAAGCTAAGCCTATCTACTAGCATCATTATTTGGTGGGTAACAACACAAATATTCACAACTATCAAAACTTTTTTTTAATATAAAATATCACTAAGGCTTGTTTTCATGGCACCACCAGTAAGCCCAACAAGAGTCTTAAGAAAGCCTGGTTTGACCTCATTCAATGACTAAAATCTTTATGCTTAGGTTACTGTACTGCTATTTTTATTAGATGTTAAGTAAATTTAATTACAGCAATAGAATAAGGGCCTTGAATACTTGAAATCACACTTCTAATAAAATCAACTCATATTTTTTATTAGCTTTCCCATTATATAAACATTTAGTACATTTAAAACACTACACCGGTAAATGTTCTAGCTATGGATGAATGTAAAATTAAGGGGTTAGGGGCAAGGGCTCTTCAAGGGGCTGTCCATTATTAGGTTCCTGCACATTTTAATAGCTATTATGTCATCTAAATATTAGTTTGTGAGGTTTTAAATGGCATATTTTATCATTATTACAAAGTTTGCTACCAATGCATATTGCAGTCTGGAAATTTTATGCAGATTAAAATTAGTAAGAATATATTACGCTTTCTTACTGGAGAAACGTTTAATTAAACAATACTGGTATGCATTTTGGTATTTATTTAAAAAACAAATTTGCAGCTTAAAAGCGCCTTAGGATTGCTAGATCTCGTATAAAGTCACTCTAATAGCTTTAAGCCTTTAGTACACAGTTGATGAGGACTGTATAAAAGTTGGTCCTGTATACATACTTTGTAGGGCTCATTTTGAAGGTTTCCTTACAAAGAACTTAAACAAAATACCTAACATGTCGGGATCACGATAAAGTTAACTTAATGTAACTTAACATAAAGGATCTCTTCGTATGTTTAGATGGAAGCGATCATGATACAGTTAACTTAACATTGACTCGCCGTTAACTTAATGTAAGAGGTGTCCTGGGAGGTCTATTACTTAAAATTAACATTATTTGAAGGGTATCACATGATCTAGCCAGCCACTCATTATGCGAGTGAAGTCAACAGGGCTATTTAGTAATTCATTTGTTGGTATTATGACCAATGTTTACTCTTTAGCATAAGTTCTTGGGATCAGACATTGAAACAAAATAATTAAACTAAAATAGGAAAGCTAAATTTATCAGAAAAGTTTAGCAATATATATTTATTATATTGATTGAAAACTGTAAACATTCACAGATCATCACTGTACAACTAGTACAAATCACAGACCATACTCGAGAATGAAGATGTTTGGCTCGAGTTATGTTAAGTTATGTGAATCGTGATCCCACATCTGTTTTCCTTTATTCGGTGACCATATGGTCTAAGGCAGTGGTTCTTAAATTTGTATGTTTCATGTACCCCCTGGGAATATTTATATAATTGGCATACCCCTTGTTAAGATATGCAATATTTTAATTTAATAATGGCTATACAGTTGAACCTGAATAAGCAAGAGTTCAAGACACTGAGAATTTTTTTCTCGCATATAGATGTCTCTCAATTAGCCAGTTTTCACTCATATAGGTTCAGGAGTGACTTTACTCACTTATAGAGGTTTTCACTAATCCAGGTCTAGCATCTACTTCTATCACTTACGGAGGTAGGCTATACGTAAACATGGGAAACAGGATGAGGAATGCATGACACACTTCCTTCAGCGATCGACACTTATCAACTAATTTGTCTTTGTTTATTAATGCAGACCTGACCCCTTACAGAGAAACAAAAAACCGTGCGTGTTTGTGTGACCTGTCAAAACACGCACAATTGTGTTGCATTTCCTGGAAGACACTCTCGCTTATAGAGGTCCGGGCATGAAAAACAACTCGCCTATAGAGGTTCTCGACTCTCACTTAGGGCCTATAGAGGTTTTCGGCCAGGTGAACATGATGGGGCCTGGTGATTAGTCTCACTTATAAAGTTTTCTCGCCTATTCGATAAATAGGCTATATTTATTTATGTTTATTTACAGTTTAATTTACACAACTACATATATTAATAAAAACAAAAGAATGACATGATTGATTGAACAAATCTAACAAAATTATCAATATAATTGCATTTCACCACTCACTTACTAGCAGTGTTGCTAACTGTACAATCTAGATACTACTTGGATAATAATTTCACCACTTCATCGCATACCCCCAAAATATGTTCCACCTACCCCAAAAGGGAGGATCAATAATCTAAGGTATCATGGACTGGGCTTCTGATGACAAGATTGGGGCTTGAATCCCGGTTGTTTGTACTGAGGGTGGTTTATTCCAAATGGTTTTCCTCTCTAGTAATTTAATATGTGGCACTCGAAGAAAATAGTTTAAATCAGGGGCTGATAACCAGTTGACCACACATCAATTTTCAGTTGATCATATAAGAAAACTAAATTTGTTGTTAAAAGTTGGTCTTTGGGTCATCAAAACTTAAAAATAAGCCTATATCAAATTCTTTCACAAAATTGACCATAAACTTGATTTGTCATAGTCGGTAATATGCTCCCGAACATTCCCATCTTAGTGGTGATGTGTCTAGTTATCAAACAAAGAGAGATGTAAGTCATAGATGTGCAAGTGTAAGTCTAGACTCTAATATTGACTGCAGAACAAAGCTGTTTTTTGAAGTTTAGCTTAATGTTGGACCCTCATTGAAAAACTTTAGGAACCTTTTTTCTGAATTCAGAATAAAGGAAATATACTAACTGCTATTGACTCTGTCCAAAATATTAGCATGCACTACACATACATTCAAGCTCATGATCACAGATGTAATCAAAAGTTAAGGAAGATGTAGGACTATGCTCCTTTTCTTTCCTAACCATTTATAGATGGATACATCAAATGCCATTTCTGGCACAGTTAAACTAAGTTTTTTTAATCGGCTAAAATGATTTTTTAAGTCCATGTGTTAAGAGAGGAATTTTTGTAAATCGTACTAATAACTGGAACAACTACAGGAGTAGATATTTTACCAAATTCTATTTTACATGATCGAGGAAATTTTGCCTTTTTGAAAAATGAAACAGCATAACCATATATGATGATCGTGAATTTACAGGCATTCATAAAGGATTCTTTCCATTATGACAAACAGATTACCTAACAACTTTTATTATTTCTGGAATTTGAGTGTACAATCCATGCTAAAGATCTTTGTGGAAAATTCTTAGCTATGAAGAGTGTCATGATGGTTGAAGGCTTGGCATTCCACACATTCACAAGTTGTGATTAATACACATCTTGTCAGAGGTGAAGGAAGGGTTTGGTAATCAGATAAATCTGTGCCGAGACCGATATTCTAAATTATAAATACATATGATATATACTTTATGCAATTTAAACATTTTCAGGAATACTGATAATTTTCATAAAAGAGATTTTAAATATTCTCTTTCCTTTAACAGGTTGGTTGATGATTTTGATTACAGAAAATTCTATTTGGCAAATAACTCAAAATTATTGATCATTTGAGTGCTGAGTGAGCTTTCGCACGATTTGGGAAAACTAGAACCAGCGACAAGATTGATTCTAAACTAATGGTCTCCTTGTAATGTTTAAGATGAATCTCAGGAGGTTCAATATGTCTTTTATAATTTAGATGTGGCTATTGGAGATGAAAATCATTCCAATCTAAAACTAGCTCCTTATAACAGACTGGTTTTGTTGACAAGCCAGTATTTAGAAGTATTAATTAAAAAAACAAAGTGTGTAGATAGCATAAACAATGCCAAAATAAACTAAACATCAGCTGCACAGTTAATGGGATTTTTGAGCCTGCAGTGGTGTACATAGTTTATTAAACCTAAGCACTAATGAAGAAATAGCCAATCTGAGATCCAGCTCTACGTTAAGTCAATTTCTATATTTGGTTTTAAGGGCCGCCACAGCAGAAAACAATCTATACCCCTGCATTGACATGTTTAAACTATTAAGTCTTTTAAATGTATCCGAAAGATAGGCTAGTTTGCACAAGATACTGTTCTCATTGATCTCATTTTTATTCTCGGGGTAGTCACTGTCTCTGAGGTAAAGACTAATTTCATCCTTCAGTTCAAACACCCTTGCACTCACTTTCCTGCATGACAACCAGCGTTCAGTAGAGTAGTATAAGAGAGCACTGTGTTCAGCTCCTGCTCCCTCCCAATCACTTTCCTGCATGACAACCAGCGTGCAGTAGAGTAGTATAAGAGAGCACTGTGCTCAGCCCCTGCTCCCTCCCATGAAGCAGCAAACAAACGTGATTCGGTTGGTCTTGTCTTAATGTAGTTCACTATTTTAATGATGGAACTAAATACAACACTTGGTTCTGTACTAACTTTTTTTGATGCAAGTGACTCCTTGTGGATTATACATTGAGTCCAGATGTTGTTGGGAGCCTTCACTTTCACGGAAGTTTGTAAACTACTCCTTTCTCCAGACATAGCAGGATCACCATCACTCCACATTCCAACACAGTTTTCCCAGTTCATCTCAAAAATTATCTAGAAACCTGAAAAGTCCTCCAGCACTTGCTGTTCCCGGAAGTGGCTTGCAGAACATTAGGTTCTCTTTGACATATCTGTTATTGATGTACTGAACATAAGCTATAAGGTGGGCATCCTTCAATGAATCAGTGGCTTCGTTGACCTGGCTTACAAATTTTGACAGTTTCAAGGTTTCAGTAAGCCATTCTTATATGTCTGGTATCATGTCGGAAATCCGTCTTCCCACTGTGCTATCTGCCTGAGGGATCTTTCGGACTAGATTTGTAGACGCTTTGTCAATTATTATTTCAGTGATTTCGACAGCAGCAGCCAAAATGAGTGTATATCCCAAAGAATGAGACTTGTTACACTTTACAACCATATACAAAACTTTATATGATTTCCAGAAGTCCCTTGATAAGAATCCTTGTAATTTTTATTATTGATTTGATGGATCCAGAATATTCTTAACTGTGTTGGTAAACATGTGGTTGGAGTAAGATAACCAAAATATTATTTATATTTGGATTTTGAACTTTGCTATGGTCATCAAACTCTCTTAAAAGAGTAAATACAGTACAAGGTTAAAGTCCTCACAAAACTTGCGACCCCCAGGTTAGAAATCACTGCTTTAGGGTTAACGGAATGTACATTTGATTTATTTGATGTACTTTATATAAAAGCAGGGACTTTAGTATTGGAGGAAATATTGCATTTTAGGAATAAATACAAGGTGTTTAGAAAAAAAATAATTTAAAAGTAGGATGGAGAAACAAAGGGTGATCGCAGGATCTTTGATAAATGTAAAAGTCGATCGTGGCCCAAAGAGGTTGCCAACCCCGGTACTGTATTTATAAGATAAGTAATAGGTAGTTTAATATAAAAATACACATTTTATTCATTGTATTTTCTTTATAATTAGGAGGAGACATAAGTATTGAGGACATAATGAATTTAAGGAATAAATGTTAAACAGTTAGGTTAAACAAAATCAAAATTAGATTAGAGAAAAATGGGCAATCATGGGACCTTTAATAGGGTTTTCTGTTAATCAAGGTCCAAAAAGGTTGCCGACCTCAGGTCTATAAATTATTCAAAATTTTTACTTTTTCATACCTAACTTAGATTAAATTTTGTAATTGTAAAACCTCTTTACCCCCGGGTTCAATCCCTGGTGCTTACAGATTTTCTTTGAAGTAGTAGGTATGGAACGGGGCCTTATGAGGACAAAGAGGAGTTACTTGAATGAAATATTAGCGTCTCTCATCTAGAAAACTGAGATTAACATTGGGAGGGTTTGTTGTGATGATCACATGACATCCTCTGTCCGCAGAATTTGGCACTATATCCCCTAACAAACTGCGGGTATCTCGTTTGATATGGCTCGATTGGGGACTGATGCCGTGGATTATGATGGGTTTTAATGTTTCATATACCCCCAAACTCAAAAAAGTAGGTTTTATTTATCTTTTTCTCTCTGTCTCTCTCTGGGGCTACAGCTGAAACTGTTTGATAAGTTTTGCTCAAATTTGAAATCTAAATTTTATAGGCCCAACTCATTACTCAAGGCAAAATCAAAATTTTTGTTCTAACTTTAACATCAACAAAGGTTTATTAATGATTGATATATCAAAACCCGCTTCGGTGGCTGTGTGGTCTAATGTGCTACTCTTGCAATGGACTAGACTGCTGATGACAGGGAGATCGAGGTTCGAATAACAGTTGGGTATTATGAGGTTTTTTCCAAAATGGTTTTCCACTCTCCCTCCACGCAAATGCGGATACACTCTCTTTAATTATGACCTAGCTTATCCCTAAAACCACTAGCGTAATTAGTACATAAGCGTTTAACCCAAATGGTTAGTAAAATGCAGTGCTTATAAAAAAATATTTAATTTAAGGCTAGTTTACTGAGAACAGATTTAAAAAAGTTTGGAATGGCTCAAACAATTTTGTTCAAAATTAGTCTAAGGAGTGTTTTACATGATAAATAACACGTCATGCTCGTTTTTTAGACAATTCATTTGAGGGTAGCTAACCGAAACATATTAAAAGGGAACTTAAAATTCTGTTACTTTTTAAGAAACAAACATTATGGTTAGATTATTTTAAACCACATTATGTTAATGAGTATGCATCACAAATATTTTGATTGCCACGCTTGATAATTTGAAGGCAGATTTATTTAATGAACAAATTACAAAATGTACTTAAAATATTAGAAAAATATAAATACTTTAGAACTAACACAACACTCGGTTTAGTTTCTTGTTCATTGGCTAACCTCTGTGAAATGGTAAGCCCAAATTTAACCACTGTAACCTTTTTCAACCATTCCAAGAATCACAATCTTAACTCCCCCTCTCTTTCCTCCCAGAAAATATTTTTCTCAAAATATCAAAATACTATTTCAATTAAATTACTACCAACCTCGGTTGCCGCATGTTCTAGGTCGCTATTCTCGCAATAGACTGGACTACCGAAGACAAGGAGACAGGGGTACGATCCTGGTCAGGTGTACTGAAGGGGGATTCCCCCAAATGTTATTCCACTCTCCCTCAATGCAAATACTTAATCTAAATTTAACCTTAATAATCCTTAACTCATTAGGGTAATTAGTGCTTAGCCCAAACAGATAGTAAGACATGGGGTTATAAAAATATACTATTGACTGTTATTAAGCTTGTATGAAGCTTCAACATTTTGAATTTAAATTTGGTTAGAATTCATATAAAATGAAATTTATTTCAAAATTTGAATCTTAAAGTAACATTTTTGAATGACTTTAACTTTTCAAATAGGTTGGCATGTATCCTGATTTGACCTTTATTTAACCATGGTTTCAGGCCTATTTACCATATATTTTTATTGTATTCGATTAAAACATATACATAATATAGCTTAATATTTGATCTGGATTTAATTAATAAATTTAATGATAAAAGATTCTTCTGGGCTTTGATTTGAAAAATTGTCATAAAATATTCATTCATATTTGATTGAATCTGCTAAATCATATTCGGAATCAAAATTGAAAATTCTTGGATTCACACAGGTTTAAATTGTACTATTCATTGTTGGGTGACCTGGCGGTCTAGGGGTAAGGTGTCAGACTTCTGTGCTGGCGGCCGGGGTTCAATCCTCGGTCCCAGCACATATTTATCTGATTGCCAAACCCTTCATTCACCTCTGACAAGACGTGTATCAATCACAACTTGTGAATGTGAAGAATGCCAGGCCTCCACCGTGGTTCGGATCCCACGTTAAACTGTAGGTCCTCCATTTCATCTCGCAATCACCCTACCATTACACATTAGCGTAAGTGCGTATAACCCGAATGGGTAGTAATACGCGGTGATAATAATAATAATAATAATACTATTTATTGTTCAATATGACCATAACCATGATTTTTTTAGGAGAGGTGTGATGGCGTCTGCCATTGTGTAGTGGATGATGGGCGGTGGCGGGCCGAGGCTTGTTGTGTAGCGTTGGGCCATGCAGTCAGAGCCGGGCCGCTACATTAACTCGGTGTCGGATCTGTACGGAGCAGACGAGATAGAAGTGCTATTGGAGGAAATACGCGACTTGGAGCCGGTCAACTATCGCCCAGAGGACATTCAGGTACAGGTCAGAGTCCATAGTTCATGCCATCAATAGTAGACAGTAAGATTTCACTTGTAGGGCACAGGTTTGATTTCAGGCAAGAGCCTAAGAAGGTATAATTTGATAGTGGGAGTATGTTCCCTTTAGCTAAGTGGCAAACAAAATATTCTGGAATATTGTGTTTATTCTTAAACCAAATAAATTAGGATATGCCCCCAGTACTCTTAATATACATACTGGCTACATACAGGGAAAACCTGGAAAAGTCAGGGAATTTTTGGATGACAGGGAAAACAGGGAAATGTCAGGGAATTTAACTAAAAATAAGGAAAATTCATGAAGTTCAAAAATATGTCTAAAATATCCCATTAATTTCACAACTAAAAACTAAAACAAAAGTTAATATCTAATAAAATAACATTTTAATTTTTAAAATAACTGATAAAACCGTTTATGTTTAGTAGATACAACCTTTTTTTAATATATGATCAATAATAAATAAACAAAAGTTATCATACACCATTAAAACTGGAAAAAAGTAGTCAGAGAAAATTGAAAAATGTTGCCGGGAAAACCTGGAAATGTCAGAGAATTTTGTAAAATATATTTTGTAGCCACCCTGATATACCCTGAAAGTTAGTGAGCTTTCTTTTCATGGTTCTATAATGTCACAGGTTATAAAAGAACCACCATGGTGTAGTCCTTCAAGGTAAGACTGCTACCTTTCAGGGTAAATAGAGTGTACATAACAGATATCAAGGAGGAGTGTAGGATAATGCAAGTTATGATCAGTGTACCGTCTGCGTCACACTGTGAGGTTTGGTTGGAAGGTGTGCCGCTGGACGGCACGGCACTCACTCTGAGGAGAGGTCAGGCAGGAGAGGATAAGAGAGTAAAGCCGAGGCTGAGGGACGGAACGGACGTGAAAATGTGAAGCAAAAGACTGTTCGAGATAGTGTGTTAGATGGAGGTATCTGTTAAGTGGAACCGTGTGTTGTTGACCTGATAGAGGATAAATAAAGTAACTGTGAAACAGAATGGTGTTGTTTGTCTTTGTTTGATTAACGATTGAGACGTTCCCACATGATAAAGAATATAGGGAAAGGAACGTTTTCGGCACTGACGCATCGGTAATTGGGGTATCGGGGAAATGTACCCAGTGGTATAATACAAAAGGGGTACATAATTATTTTTTTTTACAAAAACCATTTGGAACAAATAAATAAAAAATTGCTCCAGTAGATACGTTAAGTTTAATTTTCTACATCAATAGTAATTTCAACAGTCCTTGGTATCTAACAGGGGAATTGCGGAATTTGACCAGAACTATATATATAATGTCATCTAAAAGTTTCTGTTCAAATACTACTATGCTCAATGACAAATAATCAATAATTACTGTTGAGACTACCACATGTAGAAAAATAGACTTGGTGTTTCTCCCTAAATAATAGTTAATTTTTGGCTTCAAAAAGATTGATTGATGTTAAAGATTTGCCCAAAAAAAGGGAAAACAAAAAAAATAATGGGACTGAATATCAGAACTTAGAGATTTTTTGGGGTCACTCAGAAAGCCCGTATTATTTAATAATGTCTTTATTTTAAAATATGTTTGTCCAACACTTTAACTAAGTTGGTAGGGTGTCTGCCTGTCGAGCTAAGGGTCCCAGGTTCAATTCTCGGCATGTCCAAAAAGTTTATCTCTATTGACAGTAATAAATTAACAGCAAGAGGTTGTGTGTTGTGTCTCCTATATTTAAGTTAGTTTTTATAAGTCATGTCTGTTCAAAAAGTCCATAACAAACACCCCAAATAAAATAATAAATATATTTTTAACTCTAAAATAAAGGCCCTAAAGTATAATGAACCTTACATTTTAAGTTTAATAGTTAAAAAAAGTACAATAAAGTAAAATAGGCTTATTTTTAAGGGCATTGTTTTACAGTAACTTTTTGTCTTTCTGACAGTTTTAAAAATACTAAAAAAATAGTCTCACATAAATTTGTCTTGAAAAATATATACATGTTGTTACTTTAGTATGTGAAGTGAATTCATTCTAGTTGCCAATATGACAAAACACATCTAAAGGGTGAATCAATAAGGAAGTTACCCATTTCGGTGGACACATAGTCTGATGTGCTATTCTCGCAATAGACTAGACTGCTGACGACGAGGTGATAGTGGTTAGATCCTGGTCTGGTATACTGAGGGTGGTTTTTCTTAAATGGTTTCCCATTCTCCACACAAATATTGATAAATTTTCTTTAAATTCAACCTTACTCATCCCTAACCCATTAGCATAATTAGAACATAGGCGTATAACCCGAATGGGTAGTAAGACAAGGTGCTAAAAACTCTTATAGGTATCATATTTTTTGTTTCTAATACTCGAGGAGGGATATTTTGCATGTAGGATTTCGAAATAGCGGGCAGTCAGACAGGAGTGGGGGGGAACCTCCCCGAGTGCGAGTCCCCAGCTGTGACGGTGCGGTCGTGGGACTCCCACGCCAACTACCGCCACCATCTACCAGGTTCCTCCCCCACGGGATCGCTCTTCTCGGGTGTGATACTCTACTGTGACGAGACCCACCTCAAGACATCTACCGGGGTGATTCGGGTGTTGCTGGTGGTGAGTCTTTTATATGCCTACCCAGGTTAAAAAATGGCCACATAATTTCCCAGTGTATATCCTGGACAGGGATTCAAACCTTGTTTCTTTGAATAGGCATGTCACTGCTCTATAGGTATGTGCAGTTGAATTGTGATAGGAAGCACTTTTGTCAGTTCAAAAAGTTGTTAAATATTCTCAAGTTGTGTATTATTGTGCCAAGTTGAAAGTTCCTAAACCAGGGATGAGGAACTGTAGCCTTTTGAGGGGTTCGGAGCAGCCTTTTCACACATTCTTTCAATTATGTCTCTTCATCGTTTAGAAATTATACAAACTCAAATTGTATTCCTACAATGTAATGCAATTAAGTGTTTTGTTAACTATTGAGATGTTTAGTTTGTAGAACTCTATTCTTGAATAATTTTCTATTAGATTTTATAATATTACATGCTGGTACATATTTTTAAGCATGCTTTTACATATATAGATCTTCAGTTGAGTTTAAAAATGAACCAAGTTACATGTAGAGCAAACTTGAGAAAAAGTGAAAAAACTATTTCTCTAAAATATTTTATAATTTATATATTTTTTAAAAAAAGTGTGCTTGTATGAATATAAAAAAATTGAAATTTAGTCTCGTTGAATAAAAAGAAAAAAGTAGGCTAAAAACCATTTGCTACTTTATGGGTTACTAAAAAAACATTTACCCGTATTTAGGTAACATGCATCTTAATAATTTTGGCAAAATTTACTTTAAATAAATTGTTCGGTATTTGTGAATTGACATGCAACCTTCCAATGTAAAAAGTTTCCTCAACCTTGTCCTAAACCGTAACGTTTGACGGATAATGTCAATTTGATTAGTTGCAAGATAAGTATACCAGTTGTGACTCTTTGTCACTTAACTATACTAGATATATTTATTTATTCCATTCTCGAAATCAGTGTTTCCCAAACTTACGCCAATTGTGTACTCCTTTACGGGCCATGACCTAACCACTGTAACATTATTTGCCACCCTACCATGTATTTCCCTATATTTTTCTAATTTTGTAAATAGTTTCCTATTTATTTTTGTTTGAAATTATGCACTTCAAAGTTCAGCTGCAGCTAAACGCGCTGTGTTGCCGGTGTGACAAAATAATATTATTTACGTCCATTCAAATAAAAATAAATGGAAGGAAGACGTCTAACATTGTTTTAAATAATTTAAATAAGGAATTTTGACCTAAGGAAGAACACTTACCTTTTATTAAACATATTAATTATCCTTCTAAGGAGTTTGTTGACTCTTCTATTTATTTTCAATGTCGGCCATGATTTATTTCAAGGCATGCACTGCAAGGCACTGCGTAGATCTGGTAAACAAGTGAGTGGCGGGTCTCGCGATTGTAAAAGAAGTAAGAAAAGAAAAATATGTGATGTAAATACCTCCGAACTAGCGTGCATTTCAATTTTGACAGATAGAAATAAACATTTATTTCTTTTAAGAAAAATCGTTCATATTCATTGACATATATTTCAATCTTTATATTAAATTTGCATTTTATTTTATATTCATCTGTAGTCCATATCCAACATTTTATCTTTTGTTATAATGTATTAGTTTTCTCTTTGGACTTAGAAGAAAATATAACGTTTTTAAATTTGATACATGGGACACTTTTTGAAGAAGATTAGTGTCTTCTTCCTCCTCGGTGTTTTATTTTTAACATGGAGCAAAATCTGTGTGGCTCCTACCTAAATTTATTTTTAAAGTGGACTAATGGTTTGAAAGTAAAGTGCAAGTACACAAAATGGAAAGTTAAGTGTCTGGCGATGAACTAGAGCTTGTTTATTTCTTCAAATTGTGGTGGAGTTAAAATTAATAAAAGGAAACATATCTCAGAAATTCATGTTGAAGATGAACTAATAGGTGAGATCCAGCTGAATCTTCAACTTTGAATATATTTGTTTCTCTCTTTTTATCAAGAAACCAGGATTTATGTAAAAACTTTCAGAAAAAAACAAAATATATTCAGACTCTTTATCTAGTCCAAAGAATTAAATAATATTTTATTTTATGTCTAAATATTAACTTTATTGATTTTTTCCTTCTCTTTCTTCAACAATATTACTTTCTATTTTGTCTTACTCAAAAGTATAATTATATATTATATAATTTTAGTCTAGATTATCTTTCTTTTACTCTAGTATTATATATTATATACTCATAAATTCACTCATGTTCGGAGATTGTTATTTTAAAGATTAATTTTGTTTAAGAATATATGTAATACCATATATTTTATTTTTATATTGTCAGATTATAATTATACTTATTCAGAATACATAGGTAAGATTGGGATGTGGTAAAAAAGGAAACAATAATAAACCCACAAAAGTTTCATTAATTGTCTCTTTTATATATTTTTTATTATCATCTAAATTAGTACATTTTATTTCAATGATCAATTTTATTTCAATTGTTCATGTTTTTTTTAATATTAAGTATTCTTTCAACTCTTGTAGAGACTTACAACACACTATTATTATAGGTAAGGTAGTGTCATTATCATTAACATTGTAATATTTAGAAAAACGTTCCCGAGCACACCCAGTGGTCTCGAGTATCAAGAGTCATGTAAAAATAGTTAGAAGACAAAATGGGGAATTTTCATTAGACCAACCTACCCCTTCTGGCTCTTCATTAAAACAAATAAACAAATAGGTTAAAGAAGGGCAAATATGATACAGATAAAACAATTGGGTACCTAGTTGTGATTCACCTATACAAAAAAGTACTGCATATACAAAATAAACAAAAATTCTTTTAGATGCTAAATTTGTTTTACAATTGTATCTCAAATTATTGTGCTTAGTAAATTTTATCAAATTAATAATAAAAAAATATTTCTTCTCCTAACTTGTTTTTCTACTAAAAACATTTACCTTTTCTTTCACATCTTTTCTTGTTTTGTTGTTTGGGGAGAAGGCAAAGCACTTGTGTTTTGTCTTTGGATTAAGAAATAACCAACTAACATCTCTCACTAATATTGGTTTAGTTTACTTCATATCAGCTAGATTTATTATGCTTCAATTTGGAAGGGTAAATGTGATACATAATTTAGGACAAATGTGATAAACAAAAGAGGGTAAATTTGCTACACCAAAAGTAGGGTTAAGTGTCTCTATAAAATAAAAAGATGGTGGAAAGCGAATGAAACATGTCTGTAGTGGCTCCGGCAAAATATCACAACTGCATTCATTATTAATAATTACCTATCTTAGTTATATTTCTGACCGCCTGAAGTAATTACGTTTAATTGTTATTGTAATTGTTTATTTCATTTAATCACAGCTTTAGTAAAGTGTTAATGACTTTGTTTTATTGTTCATGTATAACCTCTATTTAACTTGCAAATGTCGCCAACTATGAAAAGTGTACTCGAAAATTTTATGAAGTTTGAAGCAAGTGTGAATGCTACAATTCACAGCCTTGAGTCTTGGATAAATAGTGGAGGGACTGAAACTATTGGGTCGACTCATTAAAAAATGAATTTAAAAAGGAAGGTTATCACTTGAGAAACAATTTCTCAGATCTAAACAAGAAAGTCATGCTTCAAGAGGATAAACTCTACGATCTTGAACAATACAGCTGAAGAAACTGTTTGCCAGTGCATGGTGTTGACAGATTTCACCGAATAGGCAAGCTGAAGAAAACATCTGCAGAGGCTTTGGTGAAGGGTAGAAGGCCTATTATAATTAAATTCACAAGCTACCAACCATGTTTGCTTGTTTTCAGGACCAAGAAAGCCCTTAGGAGCACCTCCATTATCATAACCGTGTCACTCACGTTCATGAGACAGCAAATCCTCAAGGCAGCAAGGGATAAATTTGGACTTTGGCATTGCTGGACACAGGATGGGAGAATAGTTATACTGGGGGATCAAGGTCGTCAAGTGTACATCAATACACTTTGTCAGACGGACAACTTAAACATTTTGTTAGCTAAACAGCATAGGCCTGTACATGAACACTTGATTAACAATCCAACTAATAAGTGTGTAGTCATTATGTTGCCATGGTGTGCGGGTGTTTGAAACACTTTCTTTTTTATCTTTATTTTCATTGTTAATATTATTTTCAATCTTTACTTGCTCATGTTCAAGAATTCCATGATATTTTTGAAACTCTTAACTTTCATGCTATTTTAGTTTCAGAAACATGGCATGTCACCTCCCTTCCTAATTCACTCTCCCATTTGGACAATTATAACTTTATTAGAGACAACTGTGAACAGAAAAGAGGTGGGGGAGTGGCAATATATATTCGAAGTGATGTAAACTACAATGTACTTTCTTTATCTCCTGGCCATTATAGTGCCTCCACAGAGTTTCTTATTTTAGAGATAGTTATACAAACACAAATAATTTTGTTGGTTGTAATTTATAAACTACCTAAAGTTGGGGATATGACAGCATTTTAAACTGAAATAATGATTCATATAATTAATTGTGATCATGGGAGAGAGATTTCAACACGGATTTATTCTCACACTTGCCTGATAAATATAAACTTGTTGACCTCATGTAATTTAATTATATGTACACTTAACGCAACACATCATACATTTAGCTCACATACTTAGCTCGATATTATTGTGACCGCTAATCCAGACAAAGTACTGAATCATGGACAGATAGCTGCACCTGGCCTCTCACCTCATGATTTAATATCTATATCTTATTCTCTCAACATTCCTAAATTTCAACCTAAAATAATTGAGTCGTTGGCACGAACAACGTTGTAACCCACCAAAACCAAATTTTTGGGAAAATGATATAATTGATTTCAAAGTCTTATTACTATTAAATAAAGAAGGTCTCTCGATGTTTGCATTACACTAATCATCTTTCAATATTTCACGCATAAATTTTCCACAAAAAAAAAAAAACTTGCGAAAAAGTAGATAATTGAAAATCTTTCTTTTACCGTGGAACAAGGTTGTAAGTCACACAGTTACAACGTTTTCTCTTAAGCATAAGGGTAGACTAGGAGGCTATATGGGGAAGAACATAGTATAACAGTAGATTTATTAGGTATCAAAATTGGCATACAAAAGAATCATAGTGTTTCGCTTCTAAAAAATATTTTAAGAACTTATTATTTATGAGTTTTAGAAAAAATATTTGTCTTATATATAAAAAAATCTTGCATGGTCTTGTAGTAAAAGGCACTAAATTGGTCCTATAATAGGTTTAATATAACACAACACTTCTTGTCACGTGAGTGAGGGATCCCTATTTGGTTTTTAGATCTTGATAGAAAGATCTACACTCATTAGGCATGTACTCAGTCATTTTCAGGAGGTCGTCCTTCTTCTCTTTTTTTACTGATAAATACTCAATGTATAAGGCTGGAAGCCTCTCGACATTCACAGGTGCCAGGTATCCCGAGTTTTTCCCCCTCCTCTTCTTAGCCATACAAAAATATTGAAAGGGCTGGAGAATGTTGTGACTTGTTCTGCCTCGAAGGGTTGAAGGGTCATCTGCAGTTATCTGAAGCCAATGGTAGTCAGTTATTTTGAAATCCTTCTTGTTAAGGCTACCTTCGACCACTGTCAAATCCTTGAAATCATCACTGTCCATCACCCACACCTGAAAAGGATGTCCAGTAGTTTTTGCAGTGGCGATTACTTGCACCCAATCTGTTGGAAGATACACTGGAAAGTTTTTCTTATTTCTCTCAATGAGAGCAAAGTCTCTGTCACATGGAAGGAAACTATGTCCAGTGACGAGGAACTTCTGTTCAACTGATGTGAAGAACTCTCTAGTGACCAAGTATTGAAGCAGAGCAATCATGCGCCAGTTGTTATTCTGTCCGACGCACCGGTCAGACCAAATGATAAGCTGCCTTGTCTGACCAGTCTCCAAGCGGTTAAAATGCTGGTTTATATAACCGAGAATGCAAGACGTGACTTCAGCCGACCCTCTTTTGGCTACAGACTCATGCCAGAAGCACATAAAAGCTCTGTTTTTGCCGGTGTCGTGTATAGCTAAATTGTAACAGGAATACTGTCTCTCGTAGAACACTGATGAATGAAAGAGTTGTGGACAAAACAACACTTGCTGAAGGTCAATGCAGATCACCAAAAGATTGTCTGTCGTTGACGCCCTCTCTGTATCCTGAGCCAACATTTTATATGCAGCGTCAGCCCTCATATGGTGAATCCTACTTTCTATTTCTATACGATTGATTTCTTCATCAGAAGAAGCGGATAGCATCTTTATATACAACTTGTCGCAATAGTTGCATGAGTCAGATCGCGGAAGACCAAACTTCAGTTTGTAATCCCTTCGAAATATGTCTCTGTAAAACCACTCACTGACATCAAGATGTGGGTATTGTTCAACAAATAGGTTGTACATTTTTCGCACATTCAAATTGGCACTTAAGAAGCAGTTTGAAGTTTTATGCCTTGAATTGTGACTTTCTTGTTTAGGAAATGAATCTATGTGCTCTTTTATTTTTGTAGTAACTTCATCTGATATCTTGTTTACTCTATTGCTATGTTTTCCCCTCTTGTCCTCCAATGGTCTGTTGTGCTTCATTTTCTCTTGGAGAATCTGTAGTCGGCGAGGTGTCACACACAAGGCATCGCAGAGAGTTTTCTGGCAAACCCTAATCTTACCTGTACTTAAAGGAAGATAATACTTGACTGAACATTGACGACGAGAAATATCTTCTGGAGTAGTGCGTCGCTGTACTTCAAGTATCTCCAAGCACTGCTGTGCCAAAAATCTAGTTTGATTGTCATAATTGAGGCCGTGGTAGTCCTTAAAGAGCATATTCTTCTCATCTGCACTTAATGCATCACAGGAGAATTGGCATTTGCACATCCTTTCCTGCGTCAAAAAACCAACAATCACATTTAAATATCAAATTTTACAGGTGAATATATTAAAATATAAACTAGAGAATTTAGTGAAAACATCTAGAGCAAGCATGATTTGGGCTTAGTGATAGTCTTCTTAGGCGTATAACCCGAACAGATAATAAAACGTGGTGCTAAGAAAAATAAATGTCCTTATTGTGTTAGGATGATAATAACCTAACATTACTTAGTTTATGATGGATTAAATACCTAGCTAAGCTATTATATATTTATTAATTAAGATTATAGTTAATATAATATTCTTAAAATTGAAAAATGACACCTGGTCCCAGATTTTATTTAAATGTACAGGTGTTGTCTTTCAATGTAAAGAATATTATTTAGGTTAAGTAGGACAAATTAGCATTCAAAAGATACATAAAGAACGAACTACAAATAGATTTTGGCCTAAAAACCCCACTGAATTCTAAATTCATGATACTGGGTCAAAAACAGTTCTCAACATTGTGTTAAAGAAGAACTACATAATATATGAAGTACAAGTACAGGCTTGAATGTAAGAAAATCAGTTACAACGTTCTTTCACTCACCTTATTTGAAGGTAATTTTCCAGGCACAGGAACATTCATCTTCGAAATATATGGGCTCCCACTGTTCCTTAAGGCTTTCCTCCTGTTATCTTTCCACTCACTAATGCTCAGTTTTCTTCTTCTGCCTTTATTCAACTTCTTTTCAGCCGAACTAGTTAATGAAACTGTTGACTGATCCGCCATGTTGTTCGTAGTTACAACGTTGTTCTACAAAACGTGATTTTGTTTTCAACAATGTGACTCACTCTGTTGAGTAAAAGACAAATTAACACCACCACCTTATTCTACATGCTACTTACAACCTTGTACCAACTAAAGCTCACTTTTCATAAAAGTGTCAGTTACAACGTTGTTCGTGCCAACAACTCAATTAAAGCTAGAAACCTCAAAAATTTGTATGAGGATTCTCTAATTAAAGATGCCTCATCCATTTCTTGGAAAAATTTACTAGCTCTTAATAATGTTGATGAAAAAGTGAATTGTTTGAATGAAATGATACTCAAACTGTTTGACAGACAGGTTCCTATTAAAACACAACGGGTTACTAGACCACCTGCCCCCTTGGTTGACTCAAACCATACGAGTACTAATGTCTCATCGAGATGCTGCCTTAAGACTGTTTAAACAATCACATAAAAACAAGCCGGACATGACATCTGAATTATTTGAGAAATATAGACTACTTAGAAATAGATGTACACCGGACGTCCACAAAGCTAAACATCTGTATACACATAACTTATTATCACATAGCTCCTCACCTAAAGGCTTATGTAAAGATCTTAGACAGTTAAATGTTGGATACAAATGTATTGGCAACACTAAAATCCCCATATCGTCTGATGGACTTAACTCTCAGTTTGTTAATACTCCTAATTTAATTCATCCCGTTCAAAAAATAGGACTCTGACTTAGTGTATCAATCAGTTCTCAAATCATAATAAATTCAATTTTCCTGCAATATTGCTAGCTGGTGTGTACAGTCAATTAAGTGCATCAAAACAAATGCACAAGGAAATGACCAAATTCTATTTACATTAAAATAAATACTTTTTTATGTTTTAAACCCTATAAGCTATATTTTTAATCATTCTCTACAAGTAGGAATTTTTATATCTTTGTAGAAATCTGCACTAGTGAGGCCTATCCCTAGAACCCCTTTGCCACCCTCTCCAGTAACAGGTTATAGACCCATAAGTATACTTCCAGCACTCTCAAACACCTATGAATATATCGACACAGACAAATCTATAGGTTCATAAATCATCACAAGCTGCTAGACAAATACCAATCTGGTTTTCGACTACATCACAGCATTACCACAGCACTCATAAATGTAACTGATGATATAAGATTAGCCATGGATAGAAGACAGTTGGTACTGTTAGACTTTAGCAAAGCTTTTGACACCATCGACCACGTTATTCTTCTTGGTAAATTACAAACAAACTTTCATTTTTCATTAAGTTCAGCTCAATAGATGCAGTCATACCTAACTGACCGCCAACAATGTGTCATGATAGGTGACACTCAGTCAACATGGCGTTCAGCGACATCTGGAGTGCCACAAGTTTCGGTCCTTGGCCCTCTCGTTTTATCAATGATTATAAATGATCTCTCAAGTTGTTTGCAATATTCTCAACATCATATGCATGCCGATGATGTCCAACTTTATTTATCATCCTCTCTTTCTCATATTGATAGTTCCGTGGACAATATGAATTCTGACTTAAGTGCAACGCATAATTGGTCACTACAAAATGGTCTTAATGTTAATCCTAAAAAATCTCAATCTATTGTTAAAGGGTCAAAAAATGACTATCCACATTGAGTTTCGCATCTGTACAACAAATAAATTTATAAATAACAGCCCAATTTCATTTGTGCCGGTTATAAACGAAAACCTAACATGGAATAATCATGTGAAACAAATATATAAAAAAGTGTTTTTTGTCTTACATTCACTTAAGCGCCTAAAAAAATGTATACCAATGAATATTAAATCCACTCTTATCCAATCCCTAATCCTCCCGCTTTTCGACTATTATGATATAGTATATAATGAATGACCTAGCAGCAAGACTACAAAGACTCCAAAACACATGTATTAGATTTATATTTGACCTCCAGCCGCATGATCATATTTCCCCGTACTATAAGAGACTAAATTGGCTACAACTTAAAGAAAGACAAGCTCTACACCCGAGACCATCATAAAGATACAATTGACTTCCAACTCCCCACAATACTTTTGTTCAAGTATACGCTCACTCAACACTAATAATAATTTCAACACTCGATCACAAGAAAATTCATCTTTATTCATTCCTCTCCATAATTTCAATCACTACTCAAATTCTTTAATTATTTCAGTTTCTCGTTCAAGGAATACTCTAACCAACGATATAAAGAAGTTAGAATTGAATGGTTTCAAGCGAAAAGTCGCAAATAATCTGCATGTAGAAGCTCATTCGTGAGATTAAGGAGTGTGGGACGTAATCACACATTCTTTTGTGTGTGTGTGTGCGCGCGCCTGCATAATCTTTGTCTATTTTAACTGTAGTTTTTATTAAATTTTTTGTGTGTTTTTATATATATTATTTTGTTAAACTTCATTTTAATTGTATTGGTTAAGTGTAAAAAAAAAGGCGCTAGCCTTAACTATGCCATTAAAGTTGTATATTATTATTATTATTATTACTTAAAATTGAAAAGGGCTTTTTCTAAGATGTTTTAAAAATGAATGGCATATTAAGTTGACAGAGTGGTACAAGAAAAACCAGAAAAAAACTTTCAAATCAACATTTTTTAATCTTCTCTGCAAAGTTTGGTATATATGCCCGAGTTTGAAATATGTAATATCACAATATCATCCAAAGAGGATATTTATTTCATTCTTGTCAAAATATTTAATAGCTATGAGCTAATTAAACAAGGAAAAACATTAGATACAAAATAGGGGCTCCAGAAAAAACAAAGTATCTCTTCCGCTAAAACATATTCTCATACTACTCGGGTCCTGCCCCTTCATCTCGGTTAAACTCTCAACAAGCTCCCGCACATTTAAACGACGAGTAGGATTTCTGTGCAAGACAAACATTTTTAAGAATAATGATCCTTGAACCCTCAAATTCTTAAGGATATTTGAGTAAATATCAGATTTTTAAATTTGAAATAAGTTTTTTTTTAAATTTTGAAATGGATTTTTTTTAGAGTCCTAATATTGCTTATTGCTGGTTTAGCCCCAAAATATTTATAGGACCAACAAACATACCCCAGACATTAACTTAAAATGTATAAATGTTCTAAAAAATGCATTATAACAAAAAGGTTAACATTTAGTTACTAGAGTATTACATTTTTATTTCCTTTTTTCTCCGTCACTTTTTTTTTATGAAATATGGACTCAAATTTGGTTTATGTAAATAAAATGAAGATTTATATTTAAGATTAAGACTCATAAAATAAACGATTTGATCAATCTCAAGTGTTACAGTACTATAAAACTTTTTTTTAAATGAACATATCAAAATAAAAATCAAGTAATGAGCTACCCGCTTCAGTAACTGCATGGTTTAACACACTACTCTCAGTCGACTAGACTGCCAATGATAATGAGATTGAGGTTAGAATCTCGGTCGGGTCTATTGATTTTTTTTCCAAAACAGTTTTTCACTCTCCCTCTACACAAATGCAGGCACACTTCCTATAAATATAACCTTCCTAATCCCTAAATCCATTAGAATAATTAGTACATAAGCAAAAAACCCAAATGGGTTTAAAAAAAAAAGCAACAAGTTCCAAATGGGTTGTATTAAAACATATATTTTAATATATGTAAAGAAAGATTTAAAAATATAAATTTATGAGTTTTATGAAATATGTTGATGGTTTGTGTTAAAGATCTCGTCAATGGCTTGCCTGGCGTGTCTGTGTTCTTCAGGCACAATCAAGGTCGGATTGTTCATGCTTCCATTGGTAGGCCGTCTCCGCCTCATGATGTTTGTCACAGTCTTTACGCTCCTGGTGACCTGCCTCTTAATTTTCCTCGACATATCACACATCGTTTATTTCTTTCCATTTAACTGGGGGAAGGTGGTTAGTATTTGTTATAAATTTGAAATTTACAGCCCTAGACCCATTAGCTTACTAATAAATTTTGTTAGAATGAAAATTTTGTTGGAATTACTTGTGTGATTGTCTTAGAAATAATGTTTCTCTTTGTTTTTTAAATATAATATAATTCATTCACGACCTAAGTTTACCTGGATGACAGCTCGAAATGTTACTAGAAGTAATCCCTAATATATCACTACACCAACAACTGACATCTATCACTTTGGATGACTCTAATGAAAACAGATGGTAATATATTAATTTGATAGCTAACCACAGTAATTTAGGCCAATATTATTTATATATTTATTTGAGGACGGACACAAAGTTTAGTTATAGTTTTATTCCACTTAAAAAAAATATTCACACCACTTTCAAAAAACTTCTAACGAACATAGTTTCAAAATGGTGACTGACGAATTTAAACCATATGGTTGAACATGACGGTAAACAAGTTTTTTACAATGATGCAGACACGCAGTTTATGAAAATATTTTATTCAGTTAAATAATTCAAAATAAGATAAAATAATCATAAAATAATTTATTGTATGTAAAAAAAAAGACAACAATTTTCTCTTTTATAAGTAAATACGATGCCTGTATTAAAAGGTATTGATGTATGCACTATATTACACAAAATCAATAACATTCCAAAACAGAGAATGAGAACTTTTTATTATGTTTAAAATATTGTTTCAAGTTGGATGAAAAGAAATTATTAAAAAAAATGAAATTGTATGAGAAAACTTAAGTTTACGTTATTTTAAATGTAATATATAACAGTTAATTAAATATCTTTACATTTATAACAAAACTGTGATATTTTACAAGTGTAGGCAACCCTAAACCTAAACATATGATTTTCGAACTGTCATCCAGGTAAAAACCTATCGTGAACAGACTTTACATCCGCTCATTAGTTTAGCGCTGAATAAATATTTTTTCAAACTTTTAATGCTTTCATATTCATTGAAAACCAGAAGATTATACCTTAAAACTTTGCAGGTACAGTATAGGAGTGTATATAGATCAAAAAGCATGCATAGGACTTAATAAAACTATGTAGAATTCGTTAAGTTCTTACTTTAAGGTATATTTGAGACCTTTTATTTTTAATGTAGAACACCTTCAATATTTTAAGATCATACTATGTGCGAGGTTGTACTATATTCCGGCTAAAAGAAAACTATAATTATTGTAAATAACAGACTACCTGCTCATTTCAGAATGCCCTGTTTTATGTGAGTGTGAGCTTATTCTACATCATCAGCTCATCTCTTCTTATCCACCTTATCCACGTGTACCATGAGTCCTACTCTTGGGTCCCCAAATGGACCAGAGAACAACTGTTAGTCACAGGGGTGAGTGTGTTCAACATAACTCACATTCTCTTGGGATCATTTTTCAGATGTAGGGTCTTGATAGTGAGCTAAGCTTGAGGGAAATTTTGAATCCATTCTCAAAACAAACATAAAATTGGATTCTTATTTGATTATAATTAATAGGTGTGCAAATAGGCATTTTACACTTTGAGTTGAGTTTGAATCAAGTTTGGCTTAAAACTTTAGTTCTATTCAAGCTCAAGTAATATAGAGCGATATTTATACTAGAAATATTTCAAGTTGAATTTTTGTAATAGATTTGTATATAAACCATTAACACTTACATGCATTTTTAAAACAAAATTTGTTTGTGAAAAAAAAAATCGATGATCAAACAAGTTTAGATTTTTGAATACATATCATATACTTATAAAAGTTTTTTTAAAAAATAAGACAAAAGGAAATATTGAGGGACTCTATTGGTTATGAAAACATATCTTAGAATTAAATCAAATGTATTAAACTCACAATTTTTTAGTTAAAAACATTTGAACAGGACTTAAATTTTGTAAAAATTGTCGAGTTCAAACACGACCTAAAACTTAACTCATACTCAAATTTTTTAGAACTGGCACACTCTTAATTATAATTAACATATCAAAATTAAGATTTATCTTCCTAAAATGAACATTTTTTGTTTCATATAAGTGTACAGGGAGCAAGAAATTATGGCACTTGATGGGTGTGAGACTTTCAATTTGATTCTAAAGAGGTTTAAGATTATATTATTTTAGTAGTATTGTTATAACAACATTCATTTAAATATAGCCTAGGCTTAGCCGTCAAAATTGATTGGAAGGACCTTGTGCAAGAATGGTGTTAAGACGAAGTAGACACGTGGATCTGCTTTATAGGACGATTGAGCGGCTTAGTTCCAAGAAATGAAGCAATAAGTTATTTATTCATAATGGCTCAACAGGTGTAGACTATCGAGATATTTATTTGTTTTCATGACAATATGGCCTATATTTCGAAAATCCAGCTACTTTTATTATCAAATATACATTGGTATGATATAACAGATCCAAATGAATGGCCTATGAATTATATATGTGTCAAACCACACTCACCTTTTAGACACTACCAGTAGAGTTAAAAAAATGTTCCCTGTAGTTTCTTCCCACACACTTTTCTTCAATTGGCTGCCATAGTTCAAACTTTATTTTTCTAAATAACTGTATGATTTTTTCTAATAGATACCCGCCTCGGTGGCGTAGTTGGCTAACGCGCTAGTCGTGTTGAGCTCGACTGCCGAGGACGAGGAGATCGAGGTTCGAATCTTGGTCGGGTGAACTGGGGTGGTTTTTCCTAAATGGTTTTCCACTCTCCCTCCACGCAAATGTGGGTTCACTTCCTCTAATTCAACCTTCCCAATTTCTAATCCATTAGCATAATTAGTACTTAAAGTGTATAACTCTAATGGGTAGTAAGACACGATGCTAAATAATAATAATAATAATAATAATTCTAATAGATAGATTTACTCTTCCACACTAAAAACCTAGTTTTTCCACCTTTTCTGCCATTTTAACAAATCTTTGTTTATATTATATATTTATATTTTTTTTGGCGCCGCATCCTACCCATTCAGGTTATACTCTTTATAAGTTACTAAATGAAAAAAATCATCACTTTAGAAGGCAGTGAATGCTTATAATTTTATTTCCTGCTGGGGTGTGGTACCACTGTGTAAGATTTAATTATGTGATTGACTTAACCAGACATTCTTGTGAATTGGTGTAACTATTGGTTTTCTTTACGATTCAGATTCTGGGCTATCTATGCGCGTTGGAGGCGCTACTCCTGTCGATCATCACACGCTTCCACTCGGTGCAATACACCCCAGTGGACGAGGATCCTAGCCAGATGACTCTTCAGGAGCAGAGGAGAGACAACAACAGGTCTCCTTCGCCGTCGTTGCAATTGCAACTGAAGCCAGCTGTCCCTGTAGCATCCACTTCGGCGCCAGTCTGGCCGGTTGATGACGTCCAACCTTGCTCTTCCAAGTGCCCTGACCCTTACACTGTGCCCTGATAGCAGGTGTTGCCTTAGTTAGTCAACTCACGACTCAAGAACTCTTCATACCACGCAACTGTCTCAAGGTGCTTGGATCGAAATCGTTCTCGGCATTTGGCGGCGTTTTGAATAAATGATTCGGTTGTAGACCCTGTGCGTTCAGGTGGGTTAGATGCTGTTTTATGCTATACCCTGCTCGTCATAAGTTGGTCAAGCATCCACTCATGAGATTAGAGCTGAATACATATTTTTTCAAACTTTTAACACTGCAATTTATTGGAAACCAGGAGATTATAGCTTAAAACATTGTAGGCAAATATACTTGCTAGACATTTGACTGCTGGAGTTTTTTTTATTCCCTGTGGTTTTCAATACACTTTTATTGACTCAACAATCATTCCATTATATAGTAATATATCATTACACATTTTAATATGATTTTTAAAACAATATTTATTAAATTTAATGCTCAGTGATTAATATGGATGGCCACCTTATGAAGAGGTTTGTATATTCCGGTCCAATTCAGTTCAAAATAGAAATTGATTTTGTAATATATTTCTTGTTTGACCATTTATTTGTGTAATGCCTCACTTTCTCTCATTCTTGTGAGAAAAAATTATAGTTAATTGGACAAGAAAGCATCATGATTCGGTGCACGTTTAAAAGAAAGTGTCCCAGCACATATTTATGATGGCTCTTAGGCCACATGAATGGCTGTTTATCTGTGGTTTTAATTATACCATATTCTCCTTTTCAAGTCATTAATAAGCAAACAAATTGGTGGCTTTGATAACTATACTCCTAGTCAATTGTCTGGAATGTGTGGTCATCCCACATGTGTACACCAGATGTAATAAACTTTGTTTCTTCACAGCACCAAACTACACATCATATAAATGACAAAATTAAAATATTTCATCATACCCTATTTACATAAACACTTAAATTCCACTATATATATAGTGGAATTTAAGTATTTATATAAATATATATATATACATTTTATTTTTTGGCTCAAAAAAACATGATCTAACAGAGATAATTGACCTTCTTGGTTTATTCTAAGCATTTCTAGATTTAACAAGGAAAAGGTTCGGTATGGCAACATAGTAAATGAAGATTCCAAGACCTACAGGTGTGCAAAACTTGAATAATTTTGGTATTGTCAATCAAAATGTTGACAGCCAAAATATAAAATACACATACATTTTCAATTATCTTCATTTTATGTTATGTACATGACAACATTTGGTATTGATTGAATAACATGTAATAAGTTAATTTATCAACATAGACAAAATCTGTACATTTTCAAAATGAAACACTTTTATATTCTATTTAATATCTAAAATTATTTAAATATGTACAATATAATATTTTTCAACATAATAACCAATTTCATAGAATATTATAACTTGGATTTAGCTATGGGAATATCTCATATATTTGATTCGACTCCACATTTTATTATTCTGAAAGTAACAACACGAAAACACTGTTTATGAGTACCGATTTAGTATGCTTGAATAATTTTATGTCGAGTTCTCAATTCCTGTTTAATCCTGGAAGTTATTATAGATTTAAATATACCCTCTTCGTTACCCACATGGTCTAAGGCATCACTCTTTCTATACTAGATTGCTGAGGTTGAAGAGATCGGGTTGCGATTTCAGTCGAGTATACTGAGACCCTACCCCCAATGGTTTTCCACTCTCCCTCCACATATATGCAGGTACACTTCTTCTAAATTCAACCTTACTAATCCCTAACACATTAGATTAATAAGTGCATAGGTGTATAACCTGAATGGGTAGGCAGGGCTAACAAAATATATTATATATTTAAATTTAATTTTGGTTTAACTTAGAAACCGACCCTAGGCCATTGTTTTATCACTTAACGGAATGTGGGTGTTGCTTCTTGAAACTTCAATGGTTAGGAATGAAATAGGTGGGTGTGTGACTTCAAAACTTCAATTTGGGTTAGAAAATAATACCAACTTCAACCTCACCTAGAACAAAATTCCATTTATGACGATAATAAAACTTTGCCAATAAAATTATTAACAGCTAAAATACTCAATTTATGTTTAATCACTACTATTTAAGTATAATCATGAGCTGTTATGTAGATTATAAATTAATGAAAAGAAAATCAGGGAATTTATTGAATTTCATGTTGTGATAACTTGATTTATCAAATTAGAATAAAATAATTTGAATAATTTAATATAATATTTTTTCAACCATAAAACCATTGATGAAAAATATTCAGACTTTGATTTGGCTTTAATAATATTTCATATCTTCAATTTTAGTTAATTTAAAATTGTAAAAAGTGCACTTCATACACCCCTATTACATACACATGATGTGGTATGTCTCACCTGAACTTTCTACATAAATATTCGAGCTGGTGTAACGGAGAAATGTTTATGATGGAATGATTTTTATTTCAAAGGATTTAAGCTCCAATGTTTAAGGTTTAATAAAGTTTGATAGTAAACATAAGATGGCGTTTGAATTGGTTTGCTTAATTTTTCTAATTTTACTCAAAATTATTGAGTAGTTATGTCCTATTCATACACAACATACAGTTAAGTTTTAATTTGACTGCATTTAATTTAGTTGGCTTAGAAATGAATGGGCAAAATCACCACCTAAATAATCAAAAACGCTACTAAACTTCACAGTCAAATTTTTACTAACATTTACTTTCCCTACAACATTATTTTTATATTGAATTTTCCAATTTTAATATTATTAAATTACTTTGTTTATTCAAAGCACATTTTTAGCTATTATCAAGCCAATCATTCACAAAATTTAAAAAATCGTTTTCTATTTTTTTGAGAGTTAATTACATTACACATGTCCATGAAAATGGAAATGGTTGTATGATTATTATTTTTTCCAAACAATAAAAATAAAGTATTCATTCTATAAAAGTTATAACTTTTTGTAATTCAACATTCTTTAATAACCTGAATAAGTGATGATTTGCAATCATTTTCCAACAGCTCATCTTTCTTAATTGGCTCCACGACTTTTAAACTACTACAATAATAGATGGAAATTATCTTTGGTATGGATACACTGCAGAGGTTGTCAATTTCATCAATTAAATAAAATAATTACTGGGGATTTTTTTGATTCCCTGATCCGAATATAATTTTTCAACTATACACAATTTAATGACTACAGCAATGTTTGCATAAATTTACACTAAAAGCCAGGGTTGCCTTGCACCAGGAAAACACGGGGGAAAACAAGAAGTTTTTCATGCCAGGAAATACCCAGAAAAACCCAGAAATTTTGAAAATTCTAGTAAAAATGAAATACTGAAATATTTGTTAATTTGGGACATGTAACTGAACCCATAACATAGTAGGTAATCAATATTTGCCACTTTAGCTCAGTCAGTAATGTGTGTGTCTACTGAGCTAAGGGTCCCGGGTTTGATTCCCGTCATGATTGAAAAATGTATAATTTGTGAAATGTAAGTTTACCCTTTCACAGTGATGAATTAACTTCCGGGGACTGGATGTTGTGCCTGTCCTAATCTTAAGGTAGATTATAGGGCAAATGAAGTTATGACAGGTCTAGCAAGCCGGTAGTTGAAAATATATATCTTGAATAAAAAATTGACCCAGGCCACAAGCTGGAAACAGTAGTGGATGTAAAGTAAAGCTTAACATAGTAAGTCTTTGGATAGTTGAAAACGTGAGGTGAAGAACTTATCACTCTGATCCAAACATGTATCATTAACCCTTTAACTAAGGTGGTGAAGGGACAGAACATTTATTTCCCCATCAATCTGAAATCGTAATGTTTAAACATAGATTACATTACTTCACACTAGCCAGTTCAATGGAGAATTACCTTTTATTACTTTTTTCTTCAATCTAATCTGTTTGGAAAAATAGGAATTCCTTCTGGACAACTTGCAGAGCACAGGGAATTTGGTAGAAAGACAATGGTGGCAACCCTGCAGCTGTGCAAACATGCGCTCCAACTTTTATTAATGGAAAAACAAATGGGCTGTTTTTGTTTAAATAGTTTAAATAAGAAGTAAGTGTATGAGATACAAACATGGCTAAAGGAAATAAGTAACCAACTTTTCTACTGTACAATATTGTTGTCTGGTTTGATTTTAATTATTTTACTAATTTTTAGTGAACTATTGGTATGATACTAATTGCATTAATAATTTTTTAGTTTACCAAGTATAATATGTATAGATATATTAGAATCAATATTATATTTTTTGGTACTCTAGGTCATTATAATTTGTGTGACAAACAAGATAAATCATAGTACTTTTGTTTGCTGATCCTCAGGTTTGCCACAAGTCCCTTCTTCAGGCCGGACAGTCCTTTTATGACCTTAAAACAGCATCCTCCATTTTTTAACTGGTTGTGTAACTGTTCTGCTTTTGAAATCAGTAATATATATTTTGTCCTAGTCGGGTTTGATATACACTGCTCATTGATGCATGTGTATGTATAGTTTGGTTTTCTTTGTCTTTCTGTGATTCATTTATAGTACAAGGTGGAGACATGTCTGAAATCTTATTCCTCGCCACAGGCAACAACTGGGATGCTGTTGAGGGTAAAGTACAATTTGAGGGGTTCAAGAAGACTAGAAATACCCATACCTACTAGTATTTGTTTAATTTTTTGTACAATTGTATTTGGAATTTCATAATATATATAAAAAAAATATTACAACTATTCTTAAAGTTACCTGAAACTTTCTCTCAAAAATAACATTTCATTTCATAATTACAACTAGGGTGACACTAGCGTTTTGATATCATGATGTCCTTTTTGTATTTTGAAAAGTGGCAAATCTACTGATCCCTAAACTAGTGTGAAAGTTTCTATGGAATCTTTCCATAGTTCCTTAGAACAAAATTCATTCCTACTGCAGGCAGAAGGAGAATAATTTTAAATGTTTAAAAATGTGTCTAAATTTTTGTTAGTGACTATTTTATCTATCAATCTGCTTTATGGAATATCTAAATAGAATATATTACTTTAGTTTTAAGTGATCTTTCATTTACCTAGAAAAGTATTAAGTTGAAAATGAATATTGAAAAATGGGTGTTTATTTAATTTATCTGTTCATAACTATTTATGTGTGTGTCTATATACATTATTTTTTTGCTTATCCCACCACTTTTACCAAATAATAGAAATATGCCCCACCTGGTGAGCAATATTTTATACTAATGATAATATCAGGATATATTAACAAATCTGGAATCAAAGGAAGATCATAAAAAGTGCAAAGAATTATCTAAGGACAAGTAAAATATTAGTTATATATTTATTTATTTTTAGTTCCTTAATATTTTTAATTTTGCAGCCAAATATAAATAACATTATTGGAATTATAAAAACAACATACTTTTTATTATATATCTCTATAAGGAAAACCTCTTTTTGCTTTATGAGGTAAATTATATTATATTTTGAAGAAAGTACAATAAAAGTGGATAGAAACATATAAAAGGAATTAACACAATATTGCTTTTACTGTGAAAAGAACACAGTTTACACTTTACACTGCTACCATTGGACAAAGAGGTAATGGCTGCCTCTCTTGTGTCCGTTCCTTTTATATGCTTCTATCTACCTTTTCTGTACTTTCTTCCAGATATAACACACTTATCCTAGCTATTAATTATTTTAAATAATAAGGGGGGAGAGGGCAGGGGCGTGCTGGAAGCAACCTTAGTTGTATTCAATTAAAATTTATATTTACATAGAAAAGGCATACACACTTACTAGGAAAACTGCTTACTTGCTATTTAAAAATAAGTCTTAAAGCGTTTAAGTTAGTTATTTCCTGATACAAAATATTTTCATAAATCAACTATCAGTAAAATATGCTAAAATAATTTTAGATATAAATTTTCAACAAAATTGTTATAGCCAATTTTGATATAATTAAAATTCTAAAAATCAAATCAATTTTCCTCCAAAAAAACAAGCACTCAATGATATCACACTAAACACTACTCATAGATCCATTTTAAATAAATTTGTTTGTGTGTGCCATTTTCGACAAATTTTGATCTTAAAAACTTCAGTAAACTTGATCAGTAATATTAGGGATAGAATCAAAATCACAGTTCGGCCTCGAGTTATGACCGTATAAAATCTAAATATTAAGTTTGGATGAAATCCATCAAACTGTTTTGACTTTAGCCCCCAGTATATACAGACAAGACAGATAGAATTGTAAAGCTTGTCTTTTTGAGCTGGAGGGTACATAAAATAGACTGTGCTATGCATAAACAGACCAAGCGATAGAGACATAGTTTCTCATAAAAATACGTTTTAAAAACCTCTTTAAATAAATTATTGTAAAACTTTTTTATTCATCTTAACATTTCAGAGTGTATATATATATATATATTACTATTTTTTGTTTAATTTTCTATAAAGAGATCTCTTAATTCAAGTGGTAATACTTTTTTTTTTGTCAATTTGGTTCTTGGTCTATTTTTATTTTCTTGAGTTTATTCAGATTTTGTTAAGCAAAAATACACATGTGCCACAAATGGCATTTGGTCCTTTAATGAATAACAATACATATTGATTAACTTAATAATCATACATAACTTTAAAACAAATTAAAAATAGGACACAAAAAATCTAACAAATTACAAATGCAGAGTTTAAATTAATATATTTTAAAAATAAATCACAATTCAATACACAAGTTAAAACAGATAAATACAGTGATATAAAATACATTTAAAGAAAAAAAGTAAAGAAAGCATTGCACTAACTTCCTGTAGACTTAATTTTAAGATGTATAACACAAACATAATCAATAAGGTAATATTTATCAAATTTTACATGATTTAAGAGGTTATTGAGTACCTTGAAAAATAAAGTATATACACATACTTAAAGCTCATTACTCAGTTTCATTATCAAAATTAAAACTTCCATTGAAGCCATCTACATCATCATCAACGCTTTCATCTGCAACAAGATTATTATAAAATTTCTTGGCATCTGTGGGAATGAGATGTACAAGGAATTTGATGTCTGCTAACTTCATTGATAATATTGGCTTACCGTTAGGCCACAGTAGTTGCAGCTGATTAAAGACATTATCAGAGCTATTGTGACCTGTACCCCCCTCCCCCAAGTATCTTATTTAAAGTATTGCCAAAGCAAATAAAAAGTGGTTCTTTCTTGACAATAATTACTGCTTGTGTCTTCAACCAACTAACTGGGTTATTAAGGATTTCCTTTTACCGACTAACAATGCTCTTCTCAAGTGCTGTGGTTTCAACAAAATTAACACTACCCATTGTTGGGACAACTTTTTCTTTTACGGTATCCTAACATGACCTTAATGTAGTTATATGAGAAATACATCCTTTGTTGTAACTTTAATGCACATTCAATGTCCCCAAACTCTGCATCATTAGGCAAATAACTATATCCTGATATCAGGAAGCATAATGTGTTCTTTTCTTGCGTTTGGGTGGTTGTACATAATAACTTTCATCAACAAAGTCCATTTTATAATGTGGTTCTGGCCCTCGATGAATCTGATTATAAGATCATCTCCTTCACATGGTTTTTCACATTCATTTCCACATGCTTTTTTATGCACGATCCTTACCTCTTTTTGGCTCTACTCAACATACTGAATTTTTGCCAAACTAACTAATATATTATAGGGGTGTGCGAAGTCCACTTTTTCAATTTGAAATGAACTTGAATCAAATATGTGAAATATTCTTGAAGTCGAATCGAAGTTTGAATATTTTCTTTTAGTTTTATTCTCAAAAAAAAATAATTATACTGTGGGTATTTATAAAATTTAATGCACTAAGACTACTTGGAAAACATTTGATTGCACCATTGTTTGTAATAATTTGTGTTAATATGACAATTCAAGCTATTATCACAACTTACAATTAAATTACTTAGTTTTTTCCTTATGAATATTAATTTGTAATGTATAAAACAGCTCAGAATGTATATAAATGAACATAAATTGAGTATTTTAGCTGTCATTATTTTTATTGATGAAGCTTCGAAGCCGGAATTTGTTTTGAAGCAAAACCGAAGTTTCAATGCTTCGCACACACCTAATTTATTATATAACTATCATTACTGTAGTTTCAACAACCTTAAATCTAATGCCTAAGCAACATTAATAAGAGTCAAAATTCCCTGGACTAAACTAAACTCACTGCAGAAAACATGCCATATAGTCTCTATGCAGAGTAAAATGGAGATGTTTGTCTCTCACTGTGCATGGGCCTTGCTTTGTCTCTTCATGCATAGCTAAAACCTATTGATAAACATTTGACACTTGGTTTAAAAGTTCACATACGGCCATCTTTTAAGAAAGAGGTTATATAAAATTGTTGACATATGGATTCATTCTTTAGCTACAAGATGGTACAACTAACTCCAAATTTGAAAGTATGGTGCTTGGTCTGTTTATGCATAACATGGTCTAAATTTAAGAATTTGAATTAAGATGAAGAAGAATTAATAAGAATTATTAAGAATTAATATTGAAAATGGAAATTGATAAAAATAACAATTGAGACAAATATAGTTTGTTTATTAAGTAACTTCATAGACCCACATGTCCCCTCTTAATGATTATAAGAGCACTATAAATAGTTTATCAACAGGAAACTCGTTATAGAACCACTAGATATTAATATCAGTATTAAATAGAGATGGGGCGCTTGAATCCTATGAGATTCGAGATTTGTAATAATCTCAAAAAGTATACTCAAATAAAATTACGAAGACCTTGATTTGATATAAAAGTTTTAAGAAATTGATAAAAGGAGTTATATAGATTTATTTGGTAGATTAACATCATCACAAAAGAGGATGAAGTTGTGTTAATATAATTAATTCACTATAAAAAGTTCTCTTTGTGGTTTATTAAATAATATACATGACAAACCAAAATATCATTTGTCCTTGGCACTGAGACTACAAAACCAACTTTTCTTTTTTTAAACAAAATTTTAAACATCTTCATTTTAACTAAAATTGTACATTTTTAACAATTCAAATTTGGATTTGAGATTCGAAAGAAAATTTAAATATTCAGATTTGAGAAATATAGGATTTGACTCATCTCTATTATTAACTTAACAATGCCGCCATTGTTTTGTCTTGCTAATTCATGGTTGTAATTAGGGTTGTGATTCACTGCTTTGCATATAGTTGATTTTTATTCTAGCGAATGAAGTGTTGTTAGTTTTTCAAGCAATATAATGAACAAGTTAATATAAAAATTATTTCTACAATTTAATTGTATTTACCTATTTACATTATCATATCTTTTTTGATGAATCTCTTTGAGTAGCATCAAAACTGCTACACTATTGTACAAAAATATTGCACGTGTTATAATAGCACTTTTTTTTTACAGTGTAAAAGGGAAGGAATATTTATTGTAGTTGTTGATAATATTATCCAGTTTTTAACATTTATTAATTATAAATGCCCAGGTCTTGAATAATCTCTAGACTAAGAAAACAATTAGATTATCTCTATCATTAATAAAATGAAGAGTTAGTCTGTTTGTCATGAGCATTGCACGTTATCTACCACACACAGAGATCTGAAATCTTAAAACTAGTAACCCATATGCATGTCTAAACTGGAACTTTGAATTTTTGATTAGATTTTTTTAAATTTACTAAGAACTGGGTCATAAGAAAATAAATTGAAGAGTTCTTTTCTCTCAGAACCATAGAAAAGCATTGCCCGGGGTACTTCTTCTAGTACGGCATAAAACAAATGACTTATCACACATTATTGTTTAAAGACTTAAAATTTTCCTGATAACCATTTATGACCAATTTGAAGAGGTGGTCAGGCAATAAATCGGGCATCTAAAAATCCCGGAATGTCGGGGGAGTAGTTTTTATGCCCATATTTTTATCGGGCATCTCAAGAACTTGGCAAGTATTTGATAACCCTGTTTGCACTAACCTCTTATTCAAACTTAAAAAAAAGTGTTTAACTGATAATCATAGTTGAATTATCTCAATTCAACTATTATCAAACAAAGGTATTATGTTTTATTAATCGGTAAATTATTATGTTTGCTTTCAACAAAACTACGAAAACGTTTCTCACAGGTTACAAGTTACATAGTGAAATCAAGATTTATACAATTTAATTTTCTCTGTCAATGCCAACAACATACCAAATTCAACATTTCCACATTAAGATTTTTAGGCTCTATACTTGCGAATACTTAATTTAAATTAGTTTTCTTTACATTTATTTATTTATTTTTATGAACCAGATTTGTTAAGATATAAATAGAAAAGTATGCATCAAATGAACATAAAGTAGGAAACGGCCATTTTGCATTTTGTGACTGTTTAACTTGTAATTTGAAATGTTATAGGCCTGTGACAAAGTTGTTTGCAAAATGAAATGCCCGCCTGAATCTGCTTGTGCCCGAGTGTAATTTTGTAAGGCCCGCCCGATACAAATATTTGCTGCTCGACCACCTCTACCAATTTGATAGAAAAAAATTACAGTGGATTTACCCACATTGATTGAACAATATTAAGATGTCACTGTTTGTATTTGAATTGATTGTCCAGAACAAGTAGATGGAGGTTTGAACCCTGGCTGAGTGGTTTTTCTCTTTGTTATAATGGGAGTATATTTCTTACAAATACTACTTTCACCATCTGTACCCTAATAGTGTAATTAAATTAAAATAACCCGGACAAATAGTAGAACAAACAGTAAAATAAAAAAAACTTAAATGTGCAATTGTAAATGAGTCTAGATTCCGCTACCTCGTTCTTAACTATGGTTTACTATTTTATTTTATTTTTAATTCCTAAGAACTAAATTATAATAGGGATAAATTCGTAAACTAAATTTACACACATCCACACTGTAACTTAAGTTTGTAATAATGTGTAATTTTTTTTCTGCGACTTTGTTGAAGTTAATTTCTAGTTGATACAATACTCATATCCTCTATCCAGTGAATAGCAAAATTCTTTCCCCAATCAAGAATGTTTGGAATAATAGTTTTACTGCTTGTACCTTACATTTTTATGAAAATATAACTTATTTACTAATCATTATTATTTGTATAAAATGAAACATAATTGCTAAATATTTGGTTATCTTTATTATTATTATTATTATCATCATCTTCTTCTTCTCTGAAATCAACTCAATACATAGAATTTGAATTAAAAAAAGAAAAAGTTAACAGTTGTATTTTAAACATAAATAAAATTAGAGCTGAAGGAACAAAATAAACCATAACAAGTTGGGAAATTTTAACCTCTTAAGATTACCTTGCTTTTTAATATTTAGATTCTTAGATAAAATTATTTGGATTTAAAAAACAAATTACATTTGACCCATCTATATTTGATTTGAATCCTGTTTCATTGACATGGCTATTTTTTTTAATGCATCTCGAAGTTTGATTTCACCCTTAAATTTGATGTAGAAGTAACTTATCAAAAAAACAATATGCAAATACTTAAGACTATACACAAACATAAACAATTCAATCACAAATGTTTGATAATTGTGTCGATACCAATAGGGAAACAATTGATTATTTTATTCATTATGAGGTGAAGTTAATCTGCAAAGCTTCTTCATTGATATTGACTTGTTGGTAGATGTTTCTCGGATTAAGGAATATGTCTAGTTAATGTGTGTTGTGTTGAATTGTCGGCACTGTTAGGGTAAACAGGGTAAATATCCCTCCTTACTACAATCTAGTCATTTCAAAAGTACAATTTTTCTGTTTTTTTTTATATTATTAGTGTTGGTGACATCTTTTGTACTATAAGTTAAAGTTTGTTTGTACTACTTTTAATCATACTGTATATTTTAATGGTGATTTGTAATTTTTGTTTTAGAATCTTATCAATCTTTTTATCTTTAATGGGATAGAAATACGAAGTAAGCAACTTTACTAATGGCAAATTGTGAATGTATTTTAGAAAAGATGTTTGATATTCTTGTTTTTGATGACGGCACACATAATCTGCGGGGCCTATGTAATCATGTCCATATCTTGGTGTCAGGCCCGCCAGGATCTCAAACTGGGCCCAGTATGTCCTGCTCATTTTGTTCTACTCGACTTCATTGAGCGGCGGCAAAACCTTATTTGTCAGGGGGAAGGGGTAAATTAGCTAAGCAAATAAAAAGGGGCTTTGAGGAGCTTTGACCCCAAAGCTAAAATGGGGGTGGGCCTTGAGGATCCTAGAGTACTATTTGAACACAATAATCTCTAAGAAGATATTTGGTGTGGGACTCCAGGGGAATATTTGAAAATAGGAATCTCTCATAAGATATTTGTGGCAAATTATTTATCAAAGGAGGGGAGGATCTACTCCCTGTTATGCCATCATTGCTCGACTTAAATTTTAAGGATATTTTTTTAGTCGTTGATCACGTTTACAGANCCCCCCCTACCAACTCTCTTCCCACGCCAAATTTTAATACAAAATAATTAGACTCCGTGAAACTTCTGAACACTTTGAAATGAAGGACAAGACTGTACCAAATAAATGATATTGTGATAAATGCCATAAAGTTTATCCTTAGGAAACCCCAGCCGGTGAACTCCACATGCACTCTTCTATAGTGTGAATAGCCATTTTATTGCTTATTATTCATATTTTATTTTATTTAATCTACTACAATTTTTTTTAAATTCGATAATTTGTATCTTAGGCCCACACCAATGGAAGTCCTGGGGCTGATACTCTGGTACCATTAGTTGGTCTTTTTGTGGGGGGCCTGCTTGGTATTAAAATAAGCAAAGAGAAAATACCTTTAAACCAATTTTCGGGTAGCTTAAAATTTATCCTTTTCTTTTAGTATATTCTTGTCTTGCTTGCAGAAAATGTCATAAACACTTTAGTGCTTCTTAAAGATTGGTTGAAATAGATCTAATCTCAAGACTACCTAACCTAAATGGTTTTTTTTACTGGGTCGTTATTTTAAATTAAAGTCAATTATTTTCCCACTACTGGCTGGTTAGGCCTGTGATAGCAACCTAAATGCTTATCATTAACATTTTCAACTATAAAAAAAAGAGACATAAATGTTTAAAGTGTAAACATAAATATTTTAACAATTATTAATCAAGATGTATTACATTTCCAACAATTGTTTCTTCATTTTTTTCTTATTCATAGTATTTAGAAATAAGTGCTCCAAATGTGTGCCGTCATTCTAATTTTCCATTATTAATATAAATATAATATATTATTATTTCTAGTTGATCAACAATTACTTTATACATGAAAAGGTACTTTTGTATTGTTAAATGACATGTGAAAATGTTATTCTCTCACACAAATCCTAACAATGTTTTGTTCTAGTCATTGGTTGTATAAGTTTTTTTTCTTTTGCTATTTCTTTTAATCTACTCTATAGTGATTTTTTTTTTCACTATATGACTGAATTTCTGTGTTATGTGTCAGTTTATTAAACATAAATTGTATCTCAAGAAATAAACATTGATTTTGTGTGGCTCGAAAGAAAACAAAATGTTGGCAAGATAATTTAAACGAAAAATACAAAATAAAAGCCTACAACAAGTTTTAAAGACACTGCCAAATAACACACTAAGGAATCCTGGTACAGCTTTAATTACTATATAAACACATTTGATGATATTGTGTTTTAGCATCAATAAAAGACATAGGTAATTTTTCGGGAGGGCAGTTGTGTGAATGTCATTGGACCCGCTCGATTTTGTTTCGTATATATGTGTATATGTGTGATTGTAAATACATAGTCAAGTGTGTAATTACTTTACGTGTAAATATATATATTTTTTTTTGTGTGCTGGTTGAGAAATAAAGTTTAAATAAAAAAGAAACAATATGAATCAAATGCTACAATGTACGCACAAGGTTGATATTAAGCAAAAAAAAAAAAAA
>CABFOW010000728.1:55004-99807 GCA_902141385.1 Timema californicum | reverse complement strand
AAAAAAAAAAAAAAGTTTGTAGATAAAATATTTTTTTTATTACATCCAAGTGGAAACACATTGATTTTCATTTGAACCTTTTTACAACTTTCAAAACTTTTTTTTAATACGGTGGTGCATATAAAGTGTTGATACAATTTATTTTGTGTGTGTTACGTTTTCTCTCTCTCAAAAAGTATATTAGTAAAAAAAATATTTTTTTTTTTCTTTAATATAAGCCAATACCAAATCATTGTATAAAATTGTGTTTTCATTTTTACTTTAAAATTTCTTAAATCATCTGTAATTACATTCAAAAAGAACTAGTTCATTAATTTTAATTGTGGCAATGTTTGCTTTAATCTATTTTAAATCGTTACTTGTTTAAAAGTTTGGTGAAATATTTTATTGTAAAATTTCAGTCATTGATGATCAAAGCTACTGGTATATTTGACATTATTTTTCAATTGTCGTATAGTTGTAAACTAAAAAAATAATATGTATATTATTTCAGCAAATGCCTTGATCTTAATAACAACACTTAAGCACAAGAAGATACTTTTCAAACAGATGTATTTCTTTTTCACATTAGCTATATTTTGTCATAACATCTTCAAATATAAGCTCTAAAGTTTAAAAAAAAATTATACTACTGTTTTAACAAAATCTATGAATATATATATATATATATAGATTTAAAACAAATCAATGCTCACATTAGCATCAGATCTTTTGAGTCAAACACTATTCTAGATTTTGAGAGATAGCTAATATGTACATTTGTAGGAACAAACTTTAAAATTAAAAATCAAATTAACTTTTAGTTTAATTTCAAATTCATATACAGAGATTTTTATAAAAGGGAAATTATTGTAAGCTTTCATTAAATCTGCTCCATTCAAATTAGACTGTAGGTGTTGAGAAAATTGTATCACGATTCGAAAAATATGATTTATTTTATTGTATATCCCAAGCCATTTTGATGTGTCTTGGCAAACATTTTAGGTTGAAAATAATAATAATAAAATAATAATAATAATAATAATGATTATTATTAGTATTATCATTTGTTAAAGGTGTGCCAAATATAGGACTCAATTATTGGGCAGATTATCAGCCCTGGTACTGTCCCACAAACTGGAGGTGTAGCAATGCCACATTTTATCGATTTAGATTAGAAGACCGATACCATATCTTGTGCCTATCTACCTATCTGGGCTATCTAATTATTTACACTAACAGTTTAGGGATAGTAAAGGTAGCATTTAGAGGAAAGTACCTACGTTTGTATGGAAGGAGTATGAGAAACCACTTTTAAATAAAGCACCCTCAGTATCACCAACTGTGATTCAAACCTGATCTCCCTGCCACTGGAAATCCATTCTATTGCAAGTGAGCTAGATAGATACCTTAGAGTTGACTCTGCGACCTTAGTTGAAGTTGATAATATCATGATTATTATTTTTTAAAACAACAGCTTAATTGAACTTTAACTTGCCTGTGTGATTTAATCGGTCTTAAAACTTCTGATCCACCCATTTTCTTGTTTTATCAGCATTTGATCTGATAAAAAATATATGTGCTCATCAAGATTGGGTTTCAGTATTAATAAATGATTTTTAATAACAACTCACTGGTTTTGAAGGGATAATTCCATATTATGGTAATGATAATAATTATGGTGTCAAAAATTAAAATATTGATGGTACAAATTAAGAGGGGTGTTAAAGTAGGCATATTTCACTTCGAGTTAAGTTTGAATGAAAACTATTTTTTTTTCTAGTTTGAGTTCTATAAAGCAATATTTGTACGAGAAATATTTCAAGTAGAATTTCTGCAATAGCTCCATACATAAAACATGAATAAGTACACATTTATTTATTTTAGAATTACAGTACACTTTTTTGTGAAAAAAAATTATAATCACACATTTTCATTATATTTGGAAGAAGGTACAGGAAAGGTGGATAGAAACATATAAAAGGGATGAACACAATATGGCCTTTACAACAAAAATAAGAATACAGTTCACACTTTACATTGCTGCCAATGGACAAAGAGGTAATGGTTGCTTCTTAAAGAAAATTGATTGTCACCGCCCAATCCCCCAACCTAGGTTTCATTCTCTCAGAACTCATCAGGGAGGAGTGTGAAACGCCAACGCAACATTTTTAAAGAGGAAACAAAAAAGGAGGCTGAGGGGGGATAAAATGGAAAATTGTAAAGAATGATAGGACACATAAATAGGGACATGTAAAAGGTTATACTCACATTTTCCGAGTTTTGTTAAAAATCTTCATGTTGAGTTCAAACAGCTAAAAAAACTCGATTCAAACTCATATTTTGGAGTATTCACACGCCCCTACAAGTTATTTCCTCTACAGGGCTAATCCACACAGGTTTCATATACCATTTTTACCTTAACCCTCATAAAATGATTGTATTATTTTATAGTTTTAGTTTAGAAATATATGACTAATTTAAATTACTTCTAACAACTTTAAAGTAAAAATGACAAATATTATTTATGTGGGTCATTCATTTCAAGACGGCTTTATATAAAAAAATATCTAGTAACTTATAATACATCTTTTCACTTTTAAGGTACTTTTGTTATTTATGGAAGAAAATTCAACACCGAGGGATAGATACACTTAATAGGGACCAAAAACATGGTTTTTACAATGAAAAAATAATACAATTCACACTTAACATTTCTGCTGCTGAACAAACAAGTAACGGCTGTCTTTTGAAGAAAATTGATCTTTACCACCCAATTCCTCATCCTTGGTTTCATTTTATAACTCATCAGGAGAGAGTGAAATGTGCAACACAACTTTCTAAAAGTGGTAAAAAAACCCTTTTATAAAGAGCCATTAACACACAATGTTATATTATTTGTTCCTATCTGTGTGTCCTATCATTATTTACCATTTTCACTTTTGTATTTTTTAATTTCCTATTTAGGAAGTTATGCTTCATGTACCCTCCTTATGCGTTCCGAGAATTAAACCTAGGTCAAGGGATTGGGCTGTTGAAACGGATTTTCTTCAGCAGGCAGCCATTACCTCACTATCCAGTGGGAGAAATGTAAAGTGTGTCCTGTGTTCTTCTTTATATTGTAAAAGTCATATCGTGTTTGTTATCGTTTATTTGTTTGTATCCCTCTTTCCTGTAGTTTCTTCCATATAATACAATAATTTATAACACTTATTGCTAGAGAATTGAAAATTATATGTTAAATAAGGTATTAATATCAGAATTAATTTGGACAATTTTTTTTTTAGAATTGTTTTATACTTCTTGTTTAGGCTATACACACATTTACTAATTATGCTAATGAGCTAGGGTTGAGGAAGGTTGAATATTGATACAAATCTACCCACTTTTTCATAGAGGGGCAGTGGAAAACCACTAAGTACACCCAACCAGGATTCAAATCTCGATATCCCTATCATTGTCAGTCTCGTCTCTTGCAAGGGTGATGCCATAGGGTGTAGATCATTTGACCATTAATTGATTGTGATTATTTTACAATGTTAATGGTATACCTTTAATAATTATTTTTACGTTACAATTTGGTTTGATTCACAAATGTACAAATTAAGTAAACTTTTAAATCTCTTCAATTTGTAAAAACTGTTCATTGCCAAATAAAATATATGTTTATTTTGACATCACTATACAAATTGCTTAATACTTTCACAAGTTTTACTTGAAAACTAAAATGTTATGGTAATTTTCAAGATTAAAAAAACAACTATTTTATCCTAAGCCTCACCCCTAGAATTAATGAGATGGTCGTTTATATTTTGTGACCAATCAGTCCATACTTTTTTCCACCGGTAAAAATATTCTATACACACAATGTGTCACATTGACTAATATTGTGGCTTGTAGAATATTTTGATACATTCATTGTAGACAAGTAATGCACATTTGGAAGATCGCTGTATAACAATGGTGATTATTATTATCACAATAATATCAGTGCTATTGTTATATTAACATTATGAAACACGCTGATCAACTTGACATACCGTTTTTAAAATAACAAAACGATTTGTATATAATATGTTTCTTTGTCACTTTATTGACTGTGTGATTAGATGTCTCTTTTAGTCAGTGAAAGCGTGCATGTGGATGTATGCATGTGAATTATTTTTTTAGTCATAGAAAATACTTAACATTTTAAAATAAAGGTAAAAAAAACTGTTAATAGAAATCTAAGTTACATTTGCCTGGCATTTCTAGGTTATTCTAAGTAATGTTGTAACACACACAAAAGATATCCAGACTTTTTGGTGATGTCATTAAAAAAAAATTATGGGGGGAACTTTGAAAGCTGTATCCAATCAAAACACATTATGAAAGGTACACAAGTTGACAGTATTCTAGAAAACTAAGTAACATCTATTATTCTTTTGAAACTTTTGCCTAAACTAAAAGGAAATGACTACTATCAATTCCACGACAATTGATTGTGTACCCTGTAATTAAAATGTTAAATCTTATGCATTCACCCCTAAATATTTAATTAGCATATGACGTTTTGTAAAATCACTACTACATAGTCTTTTCAATAATTATACGTCTTTGTCATATTTTCAATAGTTCAATGGCGGACCTTTTTATTTATCCTATAAGATAAGACAATACTTTTTTTTCCTCTCTACTTTAACTTATTTTATAATATTTTAGAAACCTTTCCCAGCAAGTTTTCTTTGTGTTTATTTTGATAATAGAAAAATCAAAACGTACACAAAATAAATGTATACAAACACTAACATTTTTAGTTATCTATAATGCTGTTATTTCTTCAAAAGGTGTGAAAACTCATGATAGACAAGTGATTCTAAGTACTTTAATTTAATTTCCATATAAAGAACTTTATTTGACATTTAGAATAGTTACTAGATCTACTTTCACTCATTCATGTGCAAAGTCATGTGATCTGCAGCTGAAACTTTTGATAGTAATCAATACCTAAACAACACTGATAATACAGCAAAATGTTATTGTTGACAACAACAACAACAATGCTTTTATATTTTAAAAAGTCCTTTCTATGAAGATTTGACTGGAACACCACATGCATTAAATGGCTATAAATCAAAAAATTAAGCTCAACCTGCCTCATACAGTTTTTTCCAGGCGCATATGAAATCTCACCAAAAAGTGCTTTCTAATTCAAATCAACCTTGGATAAAATAAAAAGCTACAATAGTGTCGTTCTTGTGTACCTTTCATCTGTGTTGTTGTGGAGTGCTAAAAATATATATATATAAAAAAATGAAAACCTTTTGTTAAGTAGCATTTTCATGACTTGTCCGTATGTTTCTTTCCATAGTGTTGGACTTCTTTACCTGTTCAATTTTGCAGTGTCATTAAATATTTTTTCAATATGATTTTGTGTTTAATTTTAATCAAAGTTATTTCTAATATTCCATAAATAAAAAGTGTGCCAAAAATTTCTTGCTGCTATATTCACATATTTTCTACAGACATCAAGCGTAGATTGCAGGTCTACTTCCTTATTGATTGATTCTTAAAAGCTCTTTAATGACATCTTGGATAATATTTAAAAATAATACCTAAGGACGTTGCCTACCAGTGATGTCACGGCAGTTCAAGATAAGATTCTCCATATTAATGAATTTATACACTAAGTTTTAAAAATACAGCATTGAAACAAAAACCATAAAGTCTTAAATAATTCTAAAAGCAGTCCTACACTGTCAAAAATTATTTTTGTATTGAAGTTTATTCAACATGGTTTTTATAAATAATCTTCAACTTAAGCTATTTGACTTGTAGGAGTCTTCCTGCCAAGATGTAAATTTAAAAAAAAATCTGTGGTAGCATAGGTTTATTTAGAATAGGAAACTAGGAAAAAGTAATTTTAAAACATTAATGTTTTCAAGATGCAAATAGTATAGTGAGTGTGTAAACTCGTCAAAGGAACAGGTGAAGTGTTATCAGTAGATAAACCAGAAGCCTCGCATGGTAAATTGGTCTTTTTCTTACACTGGTGTATAAGTGTGATAGTGCTTAGACTGCTTAGGTGGGTCAAGTTAAGTTGCAACCTGCTTCGCAAAATCACTTTGAAATATTCAAGCAGGTACCATAGTTAATGGAATGGAAATATAGCATCATTACTAGTTCATCAGTTTTGATAAGTCATATTTAACACCGGACAATTACACAATGCCCACAGGTAATCATTAATGAGATTATTTGTTTATGCAGCCTTCAATTTTTAATATCATTTCTTTCTAATATTCTGGTCAGCTGGCTAAACACGATTCTGATGTGAATATTTACTAAGCTATTTATTTTGCAAGGGTTTTTATGAGTTGGTGACGATACCTAAATGTATTATTTGAGGTTGGGTAAACCCAAAATGGGTTGGTGGTAAGGCTAAAAGAACACCCTAATATTTTTGTTGTGAATAATAAATTACTGCTGAATTTGCAGCAAAACTTGAACATACATGGCTTTGTTGGATTTGTTTGTAGAATTTACTTAAATCAACAACACAATAAGTTAGTGATTTGCTTCCTTAATATTAAAACTATCTGAAAATCTAAATAGGTCTGCCTTATTGTGGACTTGAGGAATGTGTCACTCTTATGCAGTTGCAAGGCATCAGGGTATAGGCAGGATAAGCTCATCTCTCACAAAAGGTTTTGAAAAAGGAGAGAAAAAAGTCTTTAACATAAAACAGATGTAAAATTGAAATTTTAATGGTCATTTTTTAAAGCATAGTAACACTTTAGCAAGCACCTGAAGCTAATGTGTCAATTCCTTTTGGAAAGATAGGCTGATACCTTTCAGCCTAACACACCCAGAGAATCAGGCCTGCGTGTAGCTAGAAGGGTGATGTGTGCGCAACTTTTTGTTTCAGCCAATGGGGGCGACCAGTAAGCCCACTATCCCGGACTCGGTGTTACATTATAACCAAATAGAGTGTGGTTTAAAGGTTTATTTCACTGTAGATTAGTTTAGTTTCTTAATTGTGACTTGAATTTTATAATTTTATTGAATTGTTTTAAATTTTGTATTATAATATATATCAGTAATGTTTTAGCATTTAGTGAATGTACCATAGAAAAAAATGGGAGAGACTGTAGACATCAACAATGACTTTTGATTCAGTTGACTTTTTGTTAAATAATTTTACTTAGGCGTTGTTTTTTGAACAAAGAGTGCATTTAAAAGGAGAAATAGCAAGACCAAAATTAAATATTTCACAGAAGGTATAAAAAATATTATTTTTAGTACTAATATTAGTAGTCTGCCAGTACTTTATTATATATTATATAACTTCATAAAAATCCCATTTTTGTCATAGTTTAAGTCTATTCCTTAAAGGTATTCATGACTCAGTACACCCAAAAATTATCACGCTTTTCCACTGCTCTTATGTGTATGTATGTGTGGGTATTAGAACTTGGCGTTAAAGTTGCCTATTCACAGCTTAAATAAACACTATTTTGGGTTGAACTTTAAATAATATTTTTACTTTAGTTTCTCATATTTTTACTGTATTTTAGTTCATAAATAGTGATTTTTTTTTAAGTTTCACTATTTTCTTTCGGTTGAGTGTATCAGAAGGTATAAACCTTAACTTCCAATAAACAATTTTATTTGAGTGAACATAATGAAATAAAGAAAAACCCAAGAAAACATAATTTTACTTTCACTTTCTTGTATCATTAATTTATTCTAAACACTATTATGTACTGTGATCATATGTTGATATATACAGTTCAATTTTTATCTGGAAAAGTTATTATACTTCCATCTTTTCATATGTCAAGTCATGTGATCTGCAGCTGTAACATTTGATAGATATTATCAATACCTATAAAACAACGTTAATAATTGTAAAATGTCATTAATTTTGACCACGAAAAAATATGTTCATATTTTCCAAAAGGCCTTTCCTATGAAAATTGAACTGTATTTATACAAATTATTAAACCAGGAAAGGTCAATCATTGAACATTTAGTGAGTAAATTGCCAATGGCTCTTTTATTTTTTCATAAGCTTCAAGGTGGTCAGTATCTCATGGTTCTATTGATATTTATCCATATAGAATTTTGTGTCCTTAAATATTTTTTTCACATTAGTAAATATATTTAATTCCATTCTAATACAGTTTTAAAGATGAGTTCTGGCCAAAGTTATGAGACTTTTCTCAAATACGGGCAAAAGCTTTCTTCGCTAAGGCACTATCTCGGTGAGTTTTCTCGATAATGTCAACTATCGCAGTAACGTTAGGGGGCAGCTGCCCTCTGTCGTCCTTGACTGCCTCCAGGAAATTTCTGGTCCATCCTAGACGGTCATTAACATCTCCATGGCGGCCTCTTGCCAGCAGCATCACAGTGCTGACGACAATGCTCAATTGTTCACCCTTAAGGTTGTCATTCGTTTTCTCCGGCTCATAAGGGGAGGCAATGGAGTGGTGAGAATACTTCTTGCGAAATTTCCTGCAAATAAACATTTTGAGGGTGTTTTGAGCCAATGGGGAACTTTTGATCAAATTGTAGTGGGGTTGAAGATCTAAATGTAATAATAATAATAATAATAATAATAATAATAGCCCACATAAGTGGTCACATTGTCTAATATGTTACTTTCATGTTTGACTGGATTGCTGTTGATGAGGATGTTGGGGTGTACTCGAGCTGTTTTTTTAAAAAATGGTTTCCCAATCCAACTCCATGCAGAACGAGGTACATTCCCTTTAGAAGTCTATCATAAGTGTCATTAATGTGTGTGTGTAACCCAAATGGATACTAAAATGGGGAAATTAATAATAATAATGATATTTTCTGATCTGATGAAATTGAGGCAATAGCCATAACTAGACGTAAACTCGCCTGGAGAAAGAATTGAGACTACATTGTGCTAAAACCCATTCCCAATGTAGCTGTTTGTGATTGAGCCCAGGCATTGCGGCTTAAAGTCGGGCAAGTTAAATGCTTCTGATGGCACATACCACAGACTAACATATTAGAATATTTTATCAGCTTCAATTGTACAAAAAAAAAGTATTTTCTTTTTGATTTTAATCAACTAAGTAAACGAGTGAATTCCAATAAATTAATCGGTATGCTATATGCTGGTATTTAAATTTGTTTTATGTATACAATATTTATTTTTATTAAGTTATATATTTTATACTCTTACCCTATTGTTGTAAAAACATATTTGGTTACTTGATGTTTACATTAATTTTTTTTAGCACTGTGTTTTACTAACTGTTCATGTTATACACTTATGTATTAATTATGCTAATAGTTTTAGGGAAGATGAAGCTAATACACATTTGCATGGAGGTAGAATGGAAAATTATTTTGGAAAAACTACCCTCGGTACACCTGACCGAGATTTGACTATTGATCTCCCAGTCATCAGCAGTCTATTATTTTGCGAGAGTAGCGCCTTATACCATGCACCTGTCAAAGTGGGTAGTTATCAAGTTGCACATGATATTACATTAACTCTTAAAATGTCAGTACTATTTAAATTGACTGCTAAAAATCATTAAAAAATAAACTACATAATATCAGGTAATCTGTAGGCATCACTTTTAGTACTGTATTAATTATAAATACTTTTAAAATAACACTAATATCTGTGTATAGTTTCCTAATGTGTGTGTGTTTCCACACCCTGCGGAAGCCCCCAGATGACCTAGTATGCTGAAACTTTGCAAACTTATAAAATAGACCACAGCACAGAACCCAATGAAGCAAGACTTTAATTTTTTATATTGAATTTAAGAAAAAATCCACTATGATGATTACCAGTTTTCTGTCCATTTAAAAAAAAATCTCACCCTCTTCGGTGGCCTCATGGTCTAATGCGCTACTCTCACAGTAGATTAGACTGCCGTTGATGAGGAGATTGAGGTTTTAATCTTGATCAGATGTACAGAGGGAATTTTTTTCCAAAAGGGTTTTCCACTATCCCTCCACATGGATTCAGATGCAGATACACTTCTTATAAATATAACCTTCCTAATCCCTGGAAATATCAGCGCAATTAGTACATGAGTGTATAACCTGAATGGGTAGTAAGATGTGGTGCTAAAAAAACCCTCAAAATCCAGAAGACCTAGGAAGCTAAAATTTTGCATGCATGTAATTCTTAGTAATATGAGATAATGTTATCAATGTTGTTGAAAAAGTAGTTTTTATTTTCTAAAAAGCTTTCATTTTTCAGTGAAAATGGGACTTCACGCTATTGATCTTGGCGTTTGTATTGCATAAAGGTAAAATAATTTTTGCAAACGACTATACCTGCTTGACGATCTGGTGTTACTGGAACTATGGCTTGTTAAGTCACTGGGAAGGCCTAGCACTTTATTGCAGCAATAACAGGGGCAAACTCCATTGGAGGATCCTTCACTCAGGTAGGAGGATGAATAATAGCAACTGCCTTTCCTTCTACGTCTAAACAAATCAGGTAGTTTAACTTTAGCGAAATAGTAACACTATTACACTAACACACTACGCACTAGAGGATCCTTCATTCATCTGGAATATGGAACATGTGTCCTTGCTTATGAAAGATCCTTCTGTTTATTACTAAACAAGTCAAGAAGGTTAACCTTAGTGACTCAATAACAATATACAGTAATACCCCACCTACTAAAGTATCCTTCACTCTGGGATAATTCAAGGATCTTCCCTTTTACAGGTCAACAAATCATCGGTGTTAAATTTACTGACATTTTAACATTAGCACACCCCAATTGGGGATCCTTCACTCAAGTCCAACACAAATATTCGCTGCGAAATGGCCTTTCAAGGTGTTGTTGCTCTCCAGATATCAATTTTAGACAAAATAATTTGAGTCATTTCCTAAAAATTAATAATTTTTCAAAAATCAGTCAATAGTAATCAACCCTTAATTCGAGGGTAAGACAAAAAAAAAGTGTCCAACTATATTATATTTAAAATATCAAGTTTTAACAAAATCAATTGTATCACTTTGGATGTAACCACTGGTAAAAACAGACAGGCATGAGGACAGAAAAATAATTGTAAAACCCGTTTTTGGGGGTTTGGGACACATAAATCGTCACCATCCCATCATCTGAAAGTTTAAAATGTTCATGATAACAATACTTTTTCTTTATACGAAAGAAAGGGTGCATTGGCTGTCTAAGTTCACTGACAAAAGGAATGGACCTGTCTTAAGATAGAACACCTAATAATAATAATAATAATAATAATAATGAGAAAGTGATGATAATACTGGCTTACTGGTTTAGTCCTGAGCCAGCAGCCCGTAGCAGCCGGACAAGGCTGGTGCTCCGGTAGTCGAGGTCTTCGCTGAGCCTCATGGGTACATCATTGGGGGGCACCAGTGTCCTTATGAGCCCTCCCGGTCGAGGGTGGGTCTTGAACACAACCGGGAAGTCCTTCCGGGCGCTGCTCAAGTACAACTTCTTGAGGCGCAGCTCCGGTTTGTAAAGCTGGATCAGACTGGTGCTGCTATTACTGCAACTGGCGGGCGAGCCAGCGAGGCCCTCCTCGTCGTACCAAACCTTGTTTCTATAATTCCTCCTAGATAGCATTACAGGTGTGCTTATGCCAGTGGTTTCCAGCCTTTGAAAGGGTTTGTTTGATTCCAATTTTTGTCTTTGAAACCAAATTTAAAAAGAAACAGTTGAATCTGGGTAATGTTTTTGCCGTGTCGCTTCCCGTGATTGAAAAAATTCTAGTTTGGGTTTCGACTTATCGAGGGATAAAAAAATCGTACAGAATAATTAATGTAAAATGGATGGCTCATTCAAAGTTTAATAGGATCATATAGAGCTTATTGTTGTGTGTGTAATTGTGATTTGAACATTACATCGGGAAGATATGAACGTTAAAGATACTGTTTGAAAGAAACAAATAATGTGCTACGGTTAGAAACAAAAACAAATTAAATTAATGACATGCCGTCCATCAGTGGTAAATCAAAGATTAATGAAACGGTTAAGGACAGGTAAATAAATACGTCTTGCAAGTTTTGTTACTAAGCAAGATTTATCAGTTAGGATGATAGAAGATATATCTAAACTTATTCAAGTTGTGTGTCCAGATGCAGAGGTTGCAAAACATCCAGAGCAGAAGAACAAAACTGAGAGGTATCTAAATCACGTTGCATGGAAGGAAAGTTTGAAACAACAATTTTTTTTAGCACCGCGTTTTACTACCCGTTCGGTTTATACGCTTAAGTACTAATTACATTAATGTGCTAGGAATTGGGAAGGTTGAATTTAGAGAAAGTGAACCCGCATTTGCGTGGAGGGGGAGTGGAAAACCATTTAGGAAAAACCCCTTTCACTTCACCCAATCGAGATTCGAACCTTGATCTCCCCGTCCTCAGCAGTCGAGCTCAACACGAAACTAGCACTTTAGCTAACTACACCACCGAGGCGGGTCAGCAACTAATTGAAATTTTTCTTATTGTTGATGAATCAATCCACCGATAAAGGCTTCATAAAATACTTAGGTAAGGTGGTAAGTGTGCTAGCCGAAGGCAGAAAAGTAATATTATTGATGCCTTTCTTGGACCTATTCTACTTACAGATGCAACTAGTGATTCATTATAAGTTATCATTTATCAGGCTGTTGTCAAATTTTTTAGTGATAATGATATTCCTTACAAACATAATACGATAGGCTTTGCAGCAGAAATGTAGAGTTAGAAGTAATTTTGGGTGGAGTCAGAGTCGGTAAAAATGTAGGCTACCGATTTCGGCCTCAAAATAAAAACTTTTAATATTATAACAATATTTTATACTTTTTTTTAATATCTAGGACTGATTTGTAATTTAGATTGACACATTTATCTAAATATAAATTCATAATGCCAAAGGAGCTTCCCACAAAGTAATTTTTATTGGAGCATTTTACTGCAGCGAATTTGTAATTTACCTACTAGTTAAAATACTTTGGCCATTTATGAAGGAGTCGAAGGTTCGGCGTACCGACCTCATATCTCTGATTTGCAAGAGACGGCGTTCTTACGCGTTCTTGAAACTTTCTAGGGGCATTGAAGATCTGGCAATGGGGCAGTTCCCACCTTCCCAAGACTCAAATAATGATAATAACATTTTAAAATACTGTATCTCAAGTACAGTAGAAATAAAATATCAAAACCCGTTTCGGGGGCCAAATGGTCTAAGGCGTCACTCGTGTTAGACTGGCCTGTCGATGATGGGGAGATTGAGGTCCGACTCTCGGTCAGATCACTCAAGGTTTCCCCCCCCCCTCCCTAAATGGTTTCCCATTCTCCTTCCACGCAAATGTGGGTGGATTACCTCTAAAATGCTTCCTTTCTCATCTATACCCCATTAGAGTAATTATCATAATATATGTGTACAACCTGAACAGGTGGTGAGATGCATTGACAAAAATAAAGTATAAGATCGAGCACTGAAGATTTGTTTAATGCATTTAATTTAGACCTATATTTTTTTAGTAGGCAGCTAATTTCAACAATTTTCCAGCAAAGAATTACTCCAAATATCTTCTAGATTCTAGAAGTACATAATTAAAAAAAATTGCCAGGCAAAGCCCATTCAAAATAGTTTTTAGAAAAGACAAATTAAAAAAAAAATCTAGTGAGGATTATTCCAAATAGCTTCTAGGTACATCCAATTTTGTTTAAAAACAGTTTCTATAGAGGGTCCTTGGACTCCCCTTTGAGTGGGAGAGAAACCCCCTTACAAAGGTATATTTTGCTAACTATCCCCTCCAAACCCGTGCCCCCTTCCCCGCCAAAATTTAATTCTGGCTACAACCCTAACTTTTTACTAGCCCACTCACCCCCAAGTAAGTTTCTGGGTGCACCACTGCCTAAACTTATGGGTTATTAGAGGAATTTCAGAATTTTGTGTACGCGAAACCTCATAAACTACCTCACCCCAGACAGACTCGTTGGCTTTCTTTACACATGGTAGTTGTTAGGCTTCTAGAACAGTACGATGCTTTGAAATGGTTTTTTACTGATGCTGTGGCTAATGATAGACTTTTGGCAAGCGACTCAATTCTTTCAAAAGTTAAATTATATGATCTTACAAAGAAAATATTCCTTCAGTTTTTGGGCTTCAGCCTGCCTATTTTCAATAAAGTAAACCTCCAAAGATGCAATCCGCGACTCCACAAATCCATACCATGTGGTACCGTGATGTTGAGGACACATTGAGAACAATATTAGACTGCTATAATGAAGGAAGAATATCCAGGAAAGTCTGTAGGATGAAAGGATGTAGAAAATCCTCCTTATTTCAAATCAGTCGATGACATGCATTTTGGTGCAGATGTTTTGTTGAATATTTAAGTAACTCCAAATTTAGGTTCTGAACAGGAGAAAATCTTCAAACATCGATGTTTAAGTTTTTTCATTGATAGTGTCCAACAATAATTATTAAAAATATTTTCTTTCGGAGATACTGTAATACAAGATTTGGAGGCGCTTGACCCAAAATGTGTTCAAAACAAGAAAATTCAATTCATTGCCAGCCTAGCATCAAAATCCCTCAACTGGTCAAAGAAGGCGATATTCAGGAGTCTGATATCATCAGTGTAACTCCTGGTTAATTCTGGGTTGCGGCTAGTAAACGTAAAAAAAAGGGAGATGGAACACTCATGTTTCCAAAACATGATTAATATAAAGGAGTTGGTGAGACCAATAACTATATAGGCCTATCATTTTTTTCATCATTTTAATATAATATATGTATATTTTTTAAAGATTTATTATAAAATTTGATTGTGTGTGATTTATCAAAACACCAGGATTTTTTTTTATCACCGTGTCTTACTACCCATTCGGGTTATACGCTTAGGCCTATGTACTAGTTACGCTAATCGTTTTAGGTATGAGGAAGACTATATTTAGAGGACGTTTACTCGTATTTGCGAGGAGAGAGAGAGAGATTGTAGAAAGCCATTTTGGAAAAACCACCCTTAGTACCCCCAACTGAGACTCGAACTTCAACCTCCCCGTCATTGGCAGTATAGTCTACTACGAGATTGACGCCTTAGGCAATGCGCCCACCGAAGTGTGGGACTTTCTTTTTTAATATTCCGAATTTTCGATTATGATCTTCCGAAATAATTGTTTAAGACCATAGTGAGCCCTTGATAACTTACACGCATTCATATTCTATTTTTAAAACTATTGTTTCCACTCGTCCTAACTATCTACATTTAGTTAATCTTGCGGAGTATTTAGAATCGAAAAGAAATACACCTTTTTTTCACACTGAGGGTGAAGGGGAAAACCGGTTAAGAACAATCACCCAATACCCCAGGTCAGGATTTGAATCCTGACGTCATCGCCGACAAAACAAACGACCGTGATATTAAGTCCACGTGCTTGATTTAATTGTTATAAATGGCTTATATAAGATTATACGAATGCGACTAAGAAGTCAAAAAAGAGAATTGACTTTTTTTGAAGTTGTGCGCACATAAACACAAGACTGCTAAAGAAAACCGAGTCAACAAGCAACTGTTAGAGTTGAGTAACCAAAAGGAACCTAAATAGTAGCTTAAAAGCTATTAGTCTATCATTTTAATCCCTCACTTCTCTATTTAAATTTTGTATTTTTCTATAGTCATAATTAGGGTACTTTAAAAAGTATACACAAATCTATCAATCTAAATTTAAATTAATTTAATTTAGTTTAAAAAAATGACACCTGGAAACCGGAATCAAACCCGCGACTTTTGGCTTAGCACGCTAATGTTCTACCACTGAGCTATACAGGCTTCGTCCCGTGCTTAGGGTCATTCGTCACTCATATCTTAAGGCTAAGTCTGTGATGGACGTGTGAAATCGTCAGCTACATATTTATGAGCTAACGACAGTATTGTGAGTCATAAGATACCACAGTCATCTCTGACTCGAGAGGGGCTGCTATGCCACCAAATATACAATACAAGATTGTAATTTTAAAGAGAAATTTCTTTCATTAAGCTACTACCTCCACAATAATTTTGACCCCACCCGAAACATGCAGCGGCCTCCAGGTTGGAAACCACTGACTTGGGCCAGTTTCGTAGTCAGACTGAATACGCCTCAAATGTGGCGATACACTAAATACTACACCCACAACAACAGTGCGACTCCTACCTAAACTCTAATGAATTAAACCAGCTTTGCATATTAAACTGTCCCATTCCATTCTGATCATGGTAGGTGTCGTCTTGTATTTAGTGTAGTGCCACACTTGAGGCGTATTCAGTCTGACTATGAATCTGGACTTTAGGTCTTGAGGTTTTGGAGGGTTGTTTCAACACCAAACATGTCATTTTCAATATTTTGGGGAATTTTTATTTATAATAAAATAATGAAAATTGACCAGGCATAATATGATCGTCAAAAAAATCGAACTCGAGATTTTGATGAATCTTGACGTTTCATGACTCCCTGAATCCGGAAAAGTGGTTTTTGACTTTCCATCTCTCTGTCTGTCTGTACCTACAACTAGAGCCTAAACTATTTTATCGATTGAGCTAAAACTTGATATCTAGGGTTTTCATAGGATTGCCCCGAGGGATTTTTGGAATTGTATATCTACCGCTAAAATTAAGGGTAGTTTACTAAAGGGCAAAAAGAGAAAAAGTCGATTTTATCAAAATCGGCTCTAACGATTTTTATTAAATTTCATTTCAAAATATTTATAAATATTCCAAACAAAATGGCTTTAAGGGCTCCGGCCTGATGCGTAAATTAAGATTTTTTATAATATCTCCGAAACTATTTGAGATATGAAATTACTTAGCATTACAAATATGTATATATATTTATAATACACGTATTTTATTCTAAACATATTTTTATAAAATCAATAATTTTCAATCTATACGCAATTACATATATATTTTTAACATTTTGGACATTAAAGTTCAAGTATTGCGACCGTAAAAAAATCTAACCTGAAATGTTGATGACACCCCGAACCCTAAAAAATAGTCTTTGCAATGCCGTATGTCTGTGTGTCTATTAAAACTTAAAATTAAGAGTAGTTTTATAAGGGGCGAAAAGAGAAAAAATAGGTTTTCTCAAAATCTGCTCTAACGGCTTTGATTAAAATTCGTATCTAGGCGTTGATTAAGATTATAAATAAACTGGCTATTTTCATTTTCCCATGAAAATGATTTTTAAGGTACTTTACAGAAGCGTTAATTTCCGTATCTCCACAACTATTTGAGATACTAAACAACTTATCATTGCAAAATTGTAGGACTATTAGAAATAAAAAACTTTTATTTGACATATATTTTTATAAAAGCAACAGTTTTTGAGATATTTGCAAATATATTAACACAATTTTGTGAGCTTTAGTTGTAAACATATACTACTTAAGTCTTAACGCAATAATTCTACAATGCCATAGAGTAATTAAATATACGTAAGTCTCTAAATAAGTATGTTATTTTTCCTTAAACCTTTTAGGAGAAATGTTTGTATAGCAATGATCTATCTCCATTTTAGACTCAATAGTCAATATTTACTTTTTTTTATTGGTCAAAATGTATAAATGAATAATTAAATATCAATGCGATGACTTGAAGATGTGCAACATCTGATAAAATGTTAAAATTTTAACTGAAAATAGAAATTTTAATACGAAGTGTTGACCCTTGTGGACCCAATATTGATCTTTTTTATTGGTCCAAACATACAAATGAGGACATTAATTCTTTAAAAATAAAAATATAAAATTTAAAACAGAAATTTTGATGAAACTTGACGGCAATCTTGCCTTCTTACATTATTCCGTTCAGAAATCTTAAGCGTTTATAGAAAGAGAGAGAAAGTATGTGCGGTGCGCCGTACCATTTCTTTTTCTTTTTATCTCGTTTCCAATTTAAATAGTGAAATAAAACTTGACCTCTTGTGATTACGGACCGCCATTCTCAACGTGAGCAATTAGATGCCATAAAATGTAATAAACGCTAAGGTTGGCTAGACATGAACTGGGCTCATCTTTAGCGGGCCTGCGTGCCTAAAAGGACTGAGAGGTCAACCACAACTCTAGTAGATACTGCTTTATTTCCAGATGGAGGCGAGGGAGATATTCACTGCTTGTTTACAGATTCACCCTGACAGGCCTATCTAGTCTCTAGGGTTGAGTGTGTAATATCTCGCCTCCTACCACCTACCTTTTCATGTAGTCTTGGACCCACAATTGTCTGACAGGTGACGTCACATGTCCTCTTGGTTCTTGGAGCCAACCGGCACTCCTGGTTATACTCCGCCGGCTTCTGACCGGAATTTGCTCGACCCGGGTATCAAACCTCACAGTCTTTTTCTTCCGGACTTTCTTGAGGGGTTTCCAATCTGATCGAGGTGAGGGTTGCGACAGGGGGACGATACGCTGTCGATATATGAAATAATCAAAAAAACTTAATTTTATTCGGGAATAGGGAAAAAACTTAATATATATATATATATATATTTTTATAAATTTACGTAATAATTAGAGATCTATTTCTATGATGCAATCTCTTTTAGGAATGTTCATAAACAAAATAATATAACATTACAAGGTTTAATATTCATTGTTTTTGTAACGGATAGATGTAGTGACTATTTTGCAAGTGCAGTGAGCGTACCCACCTCTGTAACTGGAATGTGGAAATAAGGGGTGGGGGCTACCGTCACTTGCTACCTGGCTATTTGCAGTCTTCCGGGGAATGCGTTTGGGACTGGTCGTGTTAGACTAGAGACGTGGACACAGTGACCGAGTATTGTACGTGTATATATAGTATTGTACGTGTATATATTGATGTATGATAATTGTACCAATGTTGTACCCTTAAGTGTAAATATATATATAATTTGTAAATAGTAAAACACGCTACAATTGGTGGCAGCGGTGGGATTTTGTGAACTCAAATTAAAATGGCAGAAATGTGTGCAAAACCAACTGTATACACGGGTTCTGGTGATTGGTGTGAGTGGCTATTTCAGTTCCAACTGGCGGCAGAAATCAATGGTTGGAGTGATGAAAAAAAATGTTTGTTCATGGGTATGTTCCTCTCGGGGGTAGCTCTGGGTGTGTACAGAGACCTGCCAGATAGCGAGAGAAAGGTATGGGCAACATTAGTGGAGCGGTTAGGGGACAAATTTAATCCACGTGAAAGGACAGAACTTGATAAATTACAGTTCCAAAATCGAACTAGGCAGGTAGGCGAATCGCTACTGGAGCTTGCTACGAGCTTAAGAGCCCTCGCGACTCGCGCATACCCGAATGTAAATAGCGAAGCTAGGGACGAATTATCGCGGGACCGGTTCTTGGCAGTTCTCGGGAGTGATATAAGACTTCGTGTGCGGCAAGAGCGGCCTAAGACACTGGAAGCTGCCGTGAGCTTGGCTCTTGAGCTGGAAGCTATAGGCCAAGTGGAGGCGGCCAATCAGGTGTGTCGAGTATCCGCAGATGATGAGTTATTGCAGCCGATAAAGACGAGTGACGCTTGTGTTGTAACTCAAGAGCATCACAAAATGGAACAAATGATGAACATGGTGATGCAGACAATGGACGCCGTCCGCGATGTTTGTGAATCTTTGAAAAATGTTGCGGGTACCATCCAGACAATGAAGCAATGTCAACGTGGACGAGAAATAAAGTGCTACCAATGCGGTGAACTGGGACATGTTCGGGCAAAGTGTGGTAAGAATAAGAAACAAAAAAACTAGTGCGCGCCGGTGTGCCCGAAACCACACCGGCAGTAAATTCCGATTCAAAACAGTACCGCGTTGTAGTAGGAAGTGTGGACCCATACTCAGCCGTGTTCGTGGAAGGAAAATTGTGGGACGAGCCTATAGATTTACTTATAGACACTGGAGCGGCTGTTTCCCTCATAGATGAGAAAGTTTGGCAACGAGCGTCAAATGGCAAACTTCAGCCAACGAACAGGTCAGTTATAAATGCAAGTGGTGATCATATGACTGTGCTTGGTACAGTGAGTGTACCCGTTAGAATAGGAAGCTACTTTGTAACACAGGAAATGATTGTTGCAAAGGGACTGACACAGATGTGCCTTATAGGCACTGACTTCTTACGCAGAAACAAATGCGATGTTTTGCTTTCGAAAGGAACAATGCGGGTAGGTGAAGGGGAAGTACCCCTAAATAAAACACAAGGGGAAACACAGCCTGGAGTGTGCCGGGTGACTTTGAAAGAGACAATCGTGATACCGAGTGGACATGAGGTGGTGCTTCAAGCAGCAGTCAGTGCGGACATGGGGATGGGGGTATTAGAAACAAATAGTCACCTTTCTGAGAAGCATGGAATTTTCGCGGCCCGCGTTGTAGTATCTTCCAAGGACAAGGCTATTCCAGTGAGATTGCTAAATCCACACCCACATCCAGTGACTTTATATAGTGGGACAAATATTGGATCACTGATGCCATGCGTCATCGCAGGGACGGTAGGGACTGGAGATAAAACTACCCGGGACGAGAAGGCATCTAGCTTATTTGATTTAGACTCAGCCAAGCTATCACTTACCCAACGTTCCATAGCAGAAGCCATGTTGAACGATTTTCCAGATGTGTGTTCTTGGGGACCAAACGACCTTGGTCGTACTAATCTAGTCTATCACGAAATTGATACGGGTGGAAGTACACCCATCCGCCAACCACCGAGAAGAGTACCATTCCACCGTAGGGAGGAAATGAGAAGTGTTGTGAAAGAGATGAGCGAAAATGACGTCATTCAACCCTCAACCTCCCCATGGAGCTCACCCGTTGTTATGGTGAAGAAGAAAGATGGCGGAACTAGGTTTTGTATAGATTATCGGCGGCTGAACGATGTTACAAAGAAAGACGCGTATCCCCTCCCTCGTATAGACGATCTACTGGACTCTCTAGGAGGTGTGAAGCTATTTTCCACAATCGATATGGTGAGTGGCTACTGGCAGCTTGAGGTTGCTCCTCAGGATCGTGAGAAGACCGCATTCACAACAGGAGATGGGCTGTGGGAGTTTAAGGTGCTTCCCTTTGGAGTTTGCAATGGCCCAAGCACGTATCAAAGATTGATGGATCTAGTTCTATCGGGCCTCCAGTGGGATACGGCATTGGTGTACCTGGATGATGTAATCGTGATTGGGAGAACCTTTGAAGAGCACATCAGTAGACTACGTGAGGTGTTCAAGAGGTTACGGGAAGCTGGCCTAAAAGTGAAACCATCGAAATGTAATCTATTTCGAACAACTGTGAAGTTTCTGGGACACGTTATTTCAAAGGAAGGTGTGGCCACTGATCCGGAAAAAGTTCGTGCAGTGGTGGACTACCCCATACCTAGTGATATCACTGAACTCAGGGCATTTCTGGGGCTATCTTCATATTACAGACGTTATGTAAAGGGATTTTCAAACATCGCGGCACCCCTGTACCAGCTCACACAAAAAGGAGAGAGGTTTAGGTGGAGTGAACAGTGTGATTGTGCCTTTAATCAGCTGAAACAACGTCTCACATCTGCTCCAATTCTTGCCTATCCAAGGATGGACACTGAGTTTATCTTGGATACAGATGCCAGTGGGACAGGCATTGGAGCTGTTTTAAGTCAAGTACAGGAGGGAGAAGAACGCGTAGTATCCTACCTTAGTCGAGCGCTAACAAAGGCTGAGCGTCGCTATTGTGTAACTAGAAGAGAGATGTTGGCGTTGGTGTATGCAACTCGACACTTCCGGAGTTATTTATACGGCAAAAAGTTTAAAGTACGCACAGACCACAACTCTCTTCGCTGGATGCAGCAGTTTAAGGAACCTGAAGGGCAAGTTGCCCGGTGGCTAGAGCAATTGGCCGAGTTTGAGTTTATGGTAGAGCATCGTCCTGGAAAGAGTCACGGAAATGCTGACGGATTATCACGTTTGCCATGTAAACAATGTGGGCAGGAGGAGCTTCCGGTATCCGCTATATCTCAAGATAACTCCAGCTGGGCACTTCATTGGTCAGACACGGACATCAGATTGCTACAGGACGCTGATGAAGCCATCGGACACATTGCTCAACTAAAGCGGGAAGAGAAGGAGAGGCCAACCGCCTGTGAAGCATCCAGTAGAGGAGAGAGCTACATGAGCTTGTGGGCACAGTGGAAACGACTAGAAGTACATCGGGGCCTTCTGTACCGTCGCTGGTTGGAAGAAAATAAGCCGGATATACTTCAGCTTGTAGTACCACGTCACCTATCTACCGATATTTTAAGATCACTGCATGATGCGGTTACTGGCGGCCACTTAGGTGTTACAAAGACGTTAGAGAAAATCCGACATAGGTTCTATTGGCCAGGGATGACCAATGATGTAGAGCTGTGGTGTAGAGAATGTCCTGAGTGCGCGAGAAGGAAATCACCGACCACCAAGCTGAGAGCACCCCTTGGGACTTACCTCGCAGGATTTCCCCTCCAGCGTGTAGCTACGGATATTCTGGGACCCTTGCCAAAGACAGCTCAAGGAAACAAATACATTCTTGTAGTGACTGACCACTTCACCAAATGGACGGAGGCATATGCTATGCCCGATATGGAAGCGTCAACAGTAGCTAAGCTTATTGTGGAAGAGTTCATCTGCCGGTTTGGTGTGCCAGTGGAACTTCATACAGATCAAGGACGCCAATTTGAGTCTAAGCTATTCCAAGAAATTTGTCAACTTCTTGGGATAGAGAAAACTCGCACAACTCCATACCACCCACAGTCAGATGGCCTGGTAGAAAGATTCAATAGAACTCTATGCGCAATGCTTTCCCAGTACGTCAACAACTCTCAGGACAACTGGGACAAGGCCCTGCAACAAGTCCTACTAGCATACCGGTCCAGTCCACAAGATTCGACGAAGTTCACCCCTTACTATCTCATGTTCGGTCGGGAGGTACGGTTACCAATTGACGTGATGTATGGAGAACCAGAGCCTGCCGACAGTGTTGTAGAGTATGCTCGGCAGTTAAGAACAAATTTAGAAACTGCACATCGTTTGACACGAGAACATCTCGGCAAAACACATCGGGTGCAAAAAGATGTGTATGACCGGAAGTGCATGGGCAGTGCCTATAAGGTTGGTGATCGTGTGTGGCTGCACCAGCCAGCAGTCAGAAAAGGAACCTCACCTAAACTGCACAGGGCATGGGATGGCCCATATATTGTGAAGACCATAATATCCGATGTAGTTTACCGCATCCAACGTGAATCACCCAAGCGTAAACGGATGATTGTACATTTCAACCGGCTGAAGCCATGCAGTTCAGTCCTAAGGGAACCAACATCAACAACAGACAGGGAAGGGACAGATGTTAGTGAAAACTTGTCACCTGAGAAAGACTTAGGGCCTAGTCTTTTACCGAGAAGTTCTAGTTTAGATTTTTCTAATGAAGATGAAACAAAAACTAATAGTCCGGAATTATTTGTGCTACCCAAGATTATTCCAGAGAGACGCTATCCTGCAAGGCAGAGGAAGCCCACGGGATACTATCTGGATGTATGATCCTAATGACTCTCCTGAATAGAAAAAAAACCCCACAAACCTCTTAGTGTGATTGATATGTGTTATAGTGGCTCAGGAGACCCTCTTAAAAAGGAGGGAATAGTGTAACGGATAGATGTAGTGACTATTTTGCAAGTGCAGTGAGCGTACCCACCTCTGTAACTGGAATGTGGAAATAAGGGGTGGGGGCTACCGTCACTTGCTACCTGGCTATTTGCAGTCTTCCGGGGAATGCGTTTGGGACTGGTCGTGTTAGACTAGAGACGTGGACACAGTGACCGAGTATTGTACGTGTATATATAGTATTGTACGTGTATATATTGATGTATGATAATTGTACCAATGTTGTACCCTTAAGTGTAAATATATATATAATTTGTAAATAGTAAAACACGCTACATTTTAAAGCAGTCACCATTTGAAAAGTATATTTTTATTAGAGCACGTTAATATATTTCATTCCTACCCGTATGGCATCTTATTAGTCTAGAAAGAGTATAGGATAACCACAATCCGAATCACAATTCTTACAGGTCATGTGGCCGAGATTAGAAACGTGACCTTCCAATCATGGGTACTCTATTAAATTGCGAGCCTGACACCCTAGATATTGGTAACATCAGTGCCAGGGAAGTGCATGTAAAATATTTAAATAACAATACACAAGGCCGTAACCGGGTGAGGGGGGGGGGGTGTTCAACCCCCAACCCCCAAATTTTCTGAACAAAATAATTATGGCTTTATTTATGGTCCAAACAATATAAAAATTAAGATACAAGTACAAATTGGGGGACTGTGTTACCATAAAAAGTACCTAAGATAGCTTCTAGAGGTGTTCGATGTTTAAAATTGTTTCTAGCTTCTGGCAATTGGGGGATTTGTCCACCAAACTCCCCCTGAAATTATTGGCTGGCTACAGCCTTGACAATACATGATTATATACTTTGTTCGATGGCACACCCCATAGTATGGGGGTAGCATGTTAATGTTATAAAATGTAAGAAACGCTAGGGTTGGCTAGACATGAACTGGGTTAATCTTCAGCAGGTATCCGTGTCTAAAAGGATTGAGAGGTAAACCTCAAGTCTAGGAGACACGGTTTTATTTCCAAATAGAGCCGAGGGAGGGGGGCCGTAAAAGCGGTACATTCGCCCTCTCTAAGGTCAACAACAATTTGAATAAAAACTTAAAACAATTGTAGTAATAATATAACATAGCGCTGAAGATCCGTCGAATGCATGAAATAAAACCAAGGTTTCGACTTGATACTCAAAAAGTGTAATTTACCACACATAAAACGTACCCCTAAATGTTTACAATTGAAAAAATATACAAAAATAGCATCAACACACATTATGCCCCACCTGAAATATAGTTTTTTTTATTTGAGTTATTTAACGTGCACTTTCTGAACCGATTGATTATATCAGCACACGACTTATAAACCGACTTAAATCTAGAACATATACAACATCCAGTCCCCAGCCGTTAATTCATCGCCGCGAAAGGGGAAACCCACATTTCACCAATGATACATTTTTTGGCCATGCCAGAAATCAAACCCGGGACCCTTCGCTCAGGAGGTAGACACTCTACCGACTGAGCTAATGTGTAGGACCTTTCAGTACTTGATTAAAAAATAACTTTTATCTTGTAAAGTATAAACGGTCTTTCGAAATTTTAATTGAACTTTACTGGTAGGCTATACACATAGGGAAATAAGGGCTTAAAAATTCCATGATAGCCCGTCATAATCCTACCACTGGTGTCGTTAACGGGAGGGAAGGAGGGAACACGTCCCTCTCCCCCAATAATATACTCAACTGGAGCACACAAGTACTGTAAAACAAACAGTGAATATTGTGAATATTGAAAATCCACGTGTGGATCAATGCACAAAATACTGAAGTAACTTTTGTATATAATTTATAGACATGATACCGTTATCATATTATTCGTGTTATTCATTTGGTAAGCTTGATTCACAGGTTCGCCGGAAAGAAAAGGAGAAAAAAAATTGGCTTGAATGACGCAGACATTCACACGTTAGCAGAAAGGTATGTTGATACATGAATTGAATAGTATATCATGAGCATAGTGACATTGGATGTCAGTCACACTTTTTAAATTAAGAGTAAAAGTTGTCATTAGATTCCAAGACACCCTTGACAGATAGAAGATATTCAAGAATTTTTGAGGGCATTAGATTACACATAAACTGAAAAAAACACTGCCCTTTTCTCGTGTCTCCTTAACTTCCACTAGACTAATGTAACGATGAATCTTTCCAAATAAGTGTGATGTGACGTGAAACAAAGTCTAAAAAAAAGACACACCCGTTTTCCATTTAATGGATGATTTCAAATTCTCTCGCAACAGTAAACGAAACTATCTTTTTAAATCTCGGTGTGTGAGCGCATGCGCATTGATTGGGCCATTTAATTTTGAAATATCAGTGGAATTTCCTGTAATTTCCCAAGCAGATTTTATAGAGGAGCACGGACAAAGCTGATAGTGTTTCTACTAGTGCAGAGTGATCAGCGTGGTCCACGCTGGTTTCTCATGAAATAGTTACACTGTTGTAGTAGGGACTAGCAAGGTTGAATTTAGAGGAATTTTACCCGAATTTGTGGGGAAGGAGAGTGGAAAACTACTTAGGAAAAACCATCCACAGTACACTCGACCGGAATCGAATCTCAATATCCCCATCTTTAGAAGTTTAGTCTATTGTGAGAGTTGCGTCTTAGACCATGTGGCCACCGAAGCGGGTTCTTATTCTATTATTCGTACCGGATATCTTTCCATTGCTGGTTCAGTTCACTTATCAATCCACCAGTAAAGTAAATTGCAGCCACAATCCAAGTCCCATTTCCAAGAGTGCACGGGAAGGGTGTTGAAAATCTTAGCATCAAACCGAGAGGGTGGATGACGTTTTATAAATAGTACTGCTCAAACTTGAAAATCAGGATCGAATAAAATCAACTATTTCCTGTGGGGAATGGTAAACAAATTTATTGCAGTTAGAGATAAATATTTCCGATTTTTATTTTTATTTAAACATTATGAACGTCTTTAATTAAACGGAAAATTTGTGAATTTATGGGGGGGAAAAACTAAAATAATTTTGCAGGTTAAGTTGAAATTGTTTGTATCCAGGCAACAACATCCTTTTATGTTAACACTATATTTTTCTAGCAAAATTTGAAATTATATTTTATGTTAGGCTTGGTTTTTGAATTCAAGTAAAATATAAATTGGGTCTTGAAAGGGGTTTCACGAATGAAATCTAATGCATTTGTATTTGTATTTATCTTAATACTATACAAAAAGGAAATCTCATTGCTTGTAAACCCATATATATCTACTTTATAGTTATAATTTACCTTGTTTCTGATTAACAAATTATGTTCAGTATCTTTGTCAGCCATTTCTAATAATATATAGTGCTGGCTCAAGTGTTTCATGCGCCCTAATTGAGTCTTAAAATTTGCTCCCCGCCCATTCATCTATAATATTTATCTACTTGCAGTATATTATTATGTTTTAATGTATGATATTATAATAACAATACAGTGGCCCACTTCGGTGGTTGCATGGTCCAAACCGCTACCCTCGCAGTAAACTAGACAGTCGATGACGGGGAGATCGAAGTTCGAATCTCGTTCGGATGTACTGAGGGTATTTATTTTGGTGGCCAATTACAACAAAATACAAGTGTGAATATAATACTTTTTAATTTATTATTTCATGTACTTTAATATCGCTTGTTGCTACAACTGTCAAACAAAACCAATTTATTGTATTAATATATTTGTTCTTTCAATGATTTACGAAAAGGTGCATATAAACCAAACGGGTAGTAATACGTGGTGCTAATAATAATAATAATAATAATAATAATAATAATAATAGTTACAAAAAGGCCATTTAAATAGTAATCTCTAAAGAAGTATTATTAGATTAGTTTGAAAACATTTACGATTGATAATATAGTATTACTGGGCAAATAATTATCTCCGCACATGTTTACATTAATCACTTTCAGCCGCTATATGTCACCCACCACATTTCCTACCGTAGATAGAGTATAGGCTACAGAGAACTCTCCAGCCACGTTCAATTCCAACTCACGCAGCAGGAAAATATTAGCACGAAATTCAAAATTTAGTTTAAGGCTTTATCTTCATGACAATTTGAGCTATTAGATAAAAATTAAAAAACATTCTCACACCAACGGTAAGGATAATGCTAGGTTCACACATAAAGCTACGCTACGCTATGCGACATTTTATCTCGTGTGATTCACACAGTGAGCTGTACTACGATATACTTTGAAAGGTTTAGCTGAGTATAATCCATTCACCGTAGGAATTGACTTCTGAAAGGCCTTTTTCCCTACCATAGATCTACTATATAGTAGGATATTGGTAGGAAAAAAGACCTTTCAGAGAGTAATTCCTACCGTGAATGGAATATATTTGAAGTCTTCAAGACAACATGGCTTTTTGTGGATCTGTCCGTTGTGCACATGCGCAGCACAAAGCGTAGCGCGAGTGAAACTTCAAAATCGCTCAGTCCGCGATTTCACTCGCATAGCTTAGCTTAGCACGGCATAGCATAGCGCAGCATTGCGTGATGTGTGAACGTGTTCGTTTAAATACTTTGCTAGCGATCTTTAAACATGGTATAGCGTGGCAAATCATAGCATAGCTTAGCTTAATGTGTGAATCCGGCATAGCTGATAGCTTGATTATGTAAAGGTGGCATTTTATCAAATACTAATCGTAGTCTTAAAGTGAGGTGGAAAGGGACGCGATAAAAGGCCAGTTATTTTGTAGTTTTTATATAAAAAAATTTTTTTGTCCAAAATAAATAAAATATTGCTCCAGTTGCAAATTTTAGTTTCATTTTCTTCATATGGTGATATCAACAGTTGTTGATTATATGTAAAGTGTGTCCTGGAATTTAATGACATTTTCTCTTCTTTTAAAAGGTTTGTAATTTAATGCCGCTATGTTCATGACAGATATATTCAACAACTGTTTATATCACCGTGAGAAGGAAATTAAACTAAACGTTGGAACTGGTTCAATATTTTATTTATTTTGGACAAAGAAATGTTTTGTTATAAAAAAGGCAAAAACACTTACCTTTTCTCGCGTCCCCTACATTCTCACCTTAAAGAAACGCTAAAGTGCTATCGCGTCATGCGTTATGGCTAAAAGTTAAACATAGATTTAATTATTTTTTAATACGAATATGGATTCGTTTAAAGATTTCATTCGAATATAAACAAGGTAACTTCACACCTTCACTGGAGTTAAATAAGCCAGCTCGATACTGACGTTTATAACCAGACAACCAATTATTATTTCTCAAGAAGTATAATTTATATCTTTATTTAGAATGAGCTATACAGGTCCGACACACACCGAAATGTACCGCCATCGATTTGAAAATACTGAAAATAATTTGTTTTAAATTAAACTGTTGACTTATATTGTTTTTGTTATTTTTTAAAAAAGGTTTGTAAGTACTTACATTCAAATTAAAATGTATATTAAACTAACCATGAGAGGAAATATAACCAATGAAAACGAGCACTAATATGAATGAAGCGCGGTGTACGATAGGCCAAGTATTGTTTATGATCGTAACCGGTTTAAAAAAAAGAATTAAAAAAAGTACAACAATCCGTTAGCTTTAAATATGTCTACATTAGTAAAAAAAAGATATTCGGTCATTAAGATAGTTCAATTTATGACTATTATAACATCTTACAAAATATTAGTATAAACAATAAATAAAATATACATAAAACCACATTTGTGTTCGAATCCCGTCTGGGTACTTATGTACGTACTTCAAGTAGATATTCACGAGTCTATGAATGGTCTAAGTGACACCAATGATAGAAGCTCCAAAACGCTAATAACCGCAAACATTTGATTTGTCTTACAAAAAATAATTATCAGTTTTACCAATTGATTTTGACCACCAAGTGTTATTTGAAGCGTAAAAAAAAAAAATAGTTGCGAAAATAGCAGCTCTGTTGGCATCTATTTTTGAACGTTTTCTTAGGTCGGAATTATGTCCAGGTTACACGCGTATGTAATAATTATGCTAATTAGTTATGGATGAGAAAGGTTCAATTTATATGAAGTGTATTCAAATTTACATGGAAGGAGAGTGAAAACTATTTTGTAAAAACCACCCTCATTACACCCAATCGTGATTAAACCCCGATCTCCCTATTATCGATAGTCTAGTCTAACACGAGAGTAGACTATGCAGCCACCGAAGCAGGTTTTGAACTGTTAAAACATACAACATAGTTTGCTATGAATTTGCACAATAAAGGCTGCTGACGATTTTAGTTATTTTCACTATACGTAGTTTACTAGTTTAATCCAAGAGTATTTTTCTACTAATTATAGACTACTTTTACTGTCATTAATTTTATCTTGGGTGATCTGGCGGTCTAGGGGTAAGGTGTCAGACCTCTGTGCTGGCGGCCGGGGTTCAATCCTCGGTCCCGGCACAGATTTATCTGATTACCAAACTCCTCATTCACCTCTGACAAGACATCTTGTGAATGTGGGAAATGCCAGGCCTCCACCGTGGTTCGGATTCCACGTTAANCGGTCCCGGCAAAGATTTATCTGATTACCAAACCCTTCCTTCACCTCTGACAAGACATCTTGTGAATGTGAGGAATGCCAGGCCTCCACCGTGGTTCGGATTCCACGTTAAACTGTAGGTCCTTCATTTCATCTCACAATCACCCTACCATTACACATTAGCGTAAGTGCGTATAACCCGAACGGGTAGTAAGACGCGGTGCTAATAATAATAATAATAATAATAATAATAATAATAATAATAATAATAATAATTTTATATTTCCGCTGCATATTATTATCAATCCGAGATAAACACACCCTCCTTATTAAATCAGACTGGGATCCTATACCCGACCTATCTGTCACCGGCAAACCAACTTAATTGATTTTGACATTTGGTTCACCTGCCCACCCCTAGGTATTGTTATCTATTAAATTTATAATATTCGTCCAAAAGAAGTGATAGAACGTAGTATTTTCTTGTTATTATCTTATTTTATATGCGCCACGTCTTACTACACATTCGAGAACTCCATATATTTACACTAATGGTATAGTAAGGAAGAAGGTACAATTTAGAGAAAACGTACCTGCATTTATGAGGAGAGTGTAAAATTGTTTAGGAAATAAATCAGTACACTCGATACCCCCTTTACCAGCAGTCTAGTCCATTATGATATGACGCCTTACATCGCTCGGCCACCGGAAAGGTACATCTAGATTTTTACAGATAGTTTTAATTAATAAGTCAATGTAACCAATTTCCAAAATAACAAAACATAACATAAAAAGGAAAAATACTATTTCAAGACACAAACTAATATTTGTGTCGTTGTATGCGGAGTGTGCACAGGAGAACGCCCTTTTTTTTGTACTTTTTTTTTTGACACCCCCTTCTCTCCCTCATATGTCACCAAGTAGACATTTGACCTGACCCTTCCTTCCCTTCAAACCGCTGTTACATACATTTTCACATCAAGAGTGAATGTCATTATTTCATAAGGAAGCTTTTGTTGACACTAAAAGATGGCCTCAGATTAATAATAATATGACTAAGAATAAGAGGTAATCTATAACATAGAGAAATGTATTCCTTTCTCTATGTCTATAAGTATGTTTACCAACTGCGAAAACATCAACAATAATATCATTTTTAAATATTAGATTTTATGTATAATATCTGTGTTACGTAACAATGATGTACCCCCCCTCCGTGTAACACCTTGAAGACATTAGAGCTCACCCCCCACACCTGTCTCAATAGTGTTACGTGGTTTATGGATGACCCCTAAAATAAAAAATAGCAATGACCAAAGCTGCTTTCAATAAGAATAATATGTTAATGAATAGACTGATCCTGGGATAGAGGAAGACTTTAACGAAGCGCTACGAAGCATCGCTTTGTAATGAGCTTAAACATGGAACCTGAGGAAAAATGTGGATAATTCTTTGGATGAGTCCAATCATGAGAAAAAAATATGGCGTATTGAATTACGTAATAGAAGGCAAGGTAGAAGAGAGAGGGGGGTCAGGAAGATCTTGAACACAGCTGATGGATGACACCTCAAACGAGGAAAGAAGATGAAGTTTCAGGATATAGAAGAAGAAGCTACTAATAGGATATGTTAGAGAACTTGTCAAGGGAAAGTCAACTATATTAACATGGGAAATGCTACCTCGAATTGCCGCCACATCATGAGCAAGGGACAACGCTAAGTTAGTTTGTCAGTCATGTTTAGAAAGTGCTCATTAAATCTCGTACTATTATTTTCACTATATTAGGGTACGAACCAATTGATCCTCCTTGGTGAACGAGGGTAACTCCTATCAGATCCACCATGGCTTGTTTCTGATGCAGACGCTCGGAACAGACCCCTTGCGCAATCTCCGCGCATGCGCCGTAACTCGCTCACGACTCGCCTAATTAAGAATGCCTCAAAGTTAACGTCTCAAAGAAACGAACGATCTAAAATTTATGGCTATAAAATGCTAATGAAAAGGTGTTATATCTCTCGGAGAGCTTACTTACATTTTTGCTTTTTTCGTTCTTTCCTCCCTCTTGCCCCATAAAATCCTTTCCACGCTTTTCTCATTTTAATTTCAGTCATGGACACAAGATTTATTTTATGAATCAGAGGAAGTATCTAAGTGAACTCAATGTCTTGTTCAAATAAGTTGGATATAGTTTTATATACTTTCTCGTATAGAAAAAGTATTGTAACCGTGAATATTTTCTGTTTCGGGAACATGATGGATCTTTACCTTTTATTTGTCCTCGAGCCCAAAAAGGTGTCTCTTACCAATCTTTCCTCGGGTCTGTTTGGGGTCGTAGCCAAAAGGGTTTGATGAATTTAGTTCAAACTTGATATATAGATGTAATGTGGTCATATCTCTGGGTATTTTTTGATTTGGATTCTAGTTCTCAATTCTCAAATTAGGGCTAACTTACTGATAGTTAATTTATGATACCCGCTTCGGTGGCCGAGTTGTTTAACACGCTACTCTCGTGTTGGATTAGACTCCCACAGACGGGCAGATCGGGGTTAAATCCCGGTCGGGTGCACTAAGGATGGTTTTTTCTAAATGATTTTTCCGCCTCGCCCTCCACAAAAATGCAGGTACACTTATTCTAAATTAAAACCTTCCTAATCCCTAAACCATTAGTGTAATTAGTAAATAAGCTCATAAACCGGACGGGTAGTAAGACGTGGTGATAAAAAAGTTAGTTTCTTAAATTTGATATTTTACATAAATGGCTCTAATGATTTTGTTTAAAATTTATCGAGGGAGTGGCTTAAGTGATAAATGCATGTTAAAAAAAACATTTGAACTGATGACTGATATTTAATTTTTAAGTGGCTATGTTAATTTTGTTCACAATTTATATCTGATGAGTGTTTCATATGATTATCAAATTGTTTTTTCTGAGGAATATTTAACTTATTAAGAGATAGTTTACTGATCACCAATTTAAATAATGGTGGGGGGTGGAGAACTTAGTCGACTAAATAAATTGAAATTAATTATGTTTATTTTGCAGTTTTATGTTAGAGAAAAGTTTATAGACATTTTATTACATTTTGAACCACTAGTTACTTATTAAAATAGGCCTAAACGATTGGAAAACAATGTACTATAAGTTTAGTACTCTCAGTATCTTGATAGTGTTAACATGATTTCTAATAAACTTAAAGGGGGTGGGGGGATTTGGTAAAATGATGTATAAAATGTTATTACATGTCTTTCAATATTATAAATACTGGGTACTAACAAGCCTATTACAACCATAGTGAATTTAGTGGTTTTAAGTATGATATTTAATTAACAAATAAACAATGGCAAACTAATATATATAAAGGAAATTTTTGAGAGCTAAGGGCCTAAAACCCTGACCACTTTATACTAAGCCAAAGGTCCTCCGGATTCAATTCCCGTGTCCAGGTGTCATTTTTCAATTTTAAGAGTATATCTAGATGAAACAATCCTCAATAAAAGCATAAATAGTAGCTTTGGCTATTTGATTAATAAATTATTATTATTATTATTAGCACCGCGTCTTACTTACCCGTTCGGGTTATACGCATTTACGCTAATGTGTAATGGTAGGGTGATAATGAGATGAAATGGAGGACCTACAGTTTAACGTGGAATCCGAACCACGGTGGAGGCCTGGAATTCCCCACATTCACAAGATGTCTTGTCAGAGGTGAAGGAAGGGTTTGGTAATCAGATAAATCTGTGCCGGGACCAAGGATTGAACCCCGGCTGCCAGCACAGATGTCTGACACCTTACCCCTAGACCGCCAGTTCACCTTGATTAATAAAACATTGTGTTATGCTTCATTATATAATTTCTTCTTCGGAGACATCGTCAAAGTCACTCATTAGACTATCGTAAATACGTTCAGTTTTATCAGACTCTTTTGTAATTATTTCAATATCTTGATTTTTTTTTCTATTACTTCGAAATCAAATAGTAGATGTCATAATTAAACATGTAGACCCCTATGCATAAATATCTACATATTATATAGGTCCACATTGAAACAGATTTTAGGACAATGATTTATTTCTTAATTAGGTTCAAGCCAAAATAAAGTCTAAAGATTCCAACAGGGTTCTCTTTTCTAAGCAACCAAACAATTTAAATGTTTAATAGAAAAATGTGTTTAAAAATTTCGATATTATTCAACGACTTTTTAAGCATATCTGCGGAGTTAATTTATTTTTTTAATAGAAAAAGTGTCAAAAATATGATATTATTCAACGACTTTTCATTGATTTTTTTGATAGCCTGTAAAGGATAATTTTAAGATATTTGAGAACTAGCAGCGAGCTTCCCTCTTTACCTTGAGATATAAAGTTTTGTAAGTTTCTTTCCTCACTTTCTCATTGACATAACAAAGGGTGGTTGTGGTTCAAGGGTGAAATAAAGGATAATTTTGGACAGAGTAGAGAAGTAGTTCCAGAAAATGATACAGACCTGTGTATTTTAGGATGTGTGGCTGGTTGACGTGGCCTGTGAAAAGTTGTACTGGGGCTTACAAAATTGGTTCACGTGGTTGGTTTCCCTAAGAAGAACATACTTAAACTGACTTTAGTGCAGGTACTCCTCTGGACGAGAATCTGGGTTAATGAAGTAATGGTTGCATTTTAATGCATCTCGACTGACTCGTTCCCGAGACTGGACAAGTTTAAAAAGTATCTGTAGGCAATATAGACCAAGTCTGCGTTATAAGAAGGATTAGCTACAATTTAAAAGAACGAGTTTGACGGAAATAGATATTTATCCTTACGTTCTTCGGCTTCGCTTTCTCAGTTGGGTAGTTTGGCTTCTTGTATTGTACAAGGCGGTGGATATGGGGGTGAGCATGGAGGGAGGTCGAGATACGTGCGGGTGTTGATGAGGGCAGGGGAGATGTGTAAGGGTCTAGAGAAGAGTCGGCTGACGTGGTGTTGATGAGGGCAGGGGAGATGTGTAAGGGTCTAGAGAAGAGTCGGTTGACGTGGTGTTGATGAGGGGAGGGGAGACGTGTAAGATCTCCATGTGTCTGTGAAGAGGGAGATATAGGGATGTGTCGATACTAACGGAACGATCACGTAGTCGTCCCGTTGTGTAAAAATTTGGAGAAGATACAGCTTGTCATTCGATACCGATACTGGTGGATCGGTAAGGAACTTTCCTCTTCAATCCTTACCACACAACCGCACCCACCAGTGCCAGTAATCGTATCGGACGGTACTAATACCAACGCTCCTCAACAGATCCACTTCAAGTATCGGATTAGCCATTCGCATGTTTTCTCGGCCGATCTCACCCTCGCCTCGGCGATATCGTTTAGTTCTTTTCTCTTCTCGTTCTCTGCTAATGCTTCAGCAGTAATAAGTACTTATAGTTCGTTCACTGTAGGAGTTTACCTCTGAAAGGCCTTTTTCCCTACCAGAAATCTATTATATAGTAGGATATTGGTAGGAAAAAAGACCTTTCAGAGGTAAACGCCTACCGTGAATGAAGTATATACTACATCACTGAGATTTGAATCTGCACTTTGCTTAAAATAATATTATTGATTTTATGCAAATTTGTTTAAATGTTGAAGTCGATTGACAAATCTCCAACATTAGGGTTTGCCTTGTGCAAAAGGCGGTAAACTGAGAACGATAATCTATAGTAAACATACTTAGAACGCCCAAACTTCAAGGAATTCACAGACGTACTAGACCGTGGATCGGCAAACTACGGCCTGTGGGCCAAATACAGCTCGCTGGTGTGTTCAATCCGCCCCGTCGGGATAAATAATTTAAATATGTCCCATTATGTTGCCACACTGAACCTCATTCAACATTCCAAACTTGGCAAATCATGCTCAAAAATATATTACAGTAATTATATCATCATATTTATACGAATGAGTGTTTTCCACCATGAAACACAGGGAAAGTGATCTCAGAAATCTATTTACTGATGCGCATCTTTTTTCTAGCGCTTGAGAATCACCTAATTACAGTTTCACTCATCTCATACCCCATCATATAAATCTTCTGAACGAACTCACCAGTCCCCAAATACTTATAATTATTTTGCATTCTCAGTGTATTTAAATTTATTCATGTCAGTCTCTTATGTGTGTTTATATTTTTTTAAATAATAATAAAAAACTAACCAATAAAAGTCTTTGGCCCGTCAATTTTTTTTAATTTGGCCCTCTTGCAATAAGTTTCCACATCCCTGTACTAGACCATAAAATACCCCCCCCCCCCTTTCCACTTGCTATTCATAATTGATAAACAATCAACCTAGGAGCCCACCGACGATTTTAACCTCCCTGAGGTGTGGAACTTGACTACAGACTACTACTTGAACCCAATCAAACCAGTCGAGCGGCTCGATCAACAAATCACGCCATTAATCCATTTAATGCTGATCTAAGCCTGAAGCCAATCCAACACATACCACACCAAACAAGATCAATCACCATCATAACCCGAAAACAGCAGGAAAGTATTAAGGCACAACTTAATATCTGTGGGACTCTGCGAAAGCGTCAAGGAGGAACTGACCTACTGCCATAAGTAACCTAGAAAGCCCTTAGCAGACTCAGAACTAGTGTCTCAGGATGCAAAGAGATGTTAAGGAAGTGGGGCTACATGTCTGGAGAATATATATGTGAATGTGGTGAGCTGCAGGACCCTCGACATCTTCTCGACTGCAGAGAGCGTGGTGACCCATGCACAATGGATGAATTATTTTTAGTAAAGGACATGTCAATTTAGACTGCTGAATTATGGGCCTTTCTTTGTATGTCCCCTATTGTTTTATAATTTTAATGTCACTCTAATTACTTTAGTGTCTTAGATTCGAAAATAAAAATAAACAAACCATCTCATTTCATCCGAAATATAGTTTTGAAACAAGAATCACCATGTGTCACTAATAGGCTTAAAGGTAGAGGATCGCTTACTTCACAAGAAAAAAAAATAACTTGCCTTCATCACGAATTATATAAGCAACTGGCCCACTCCCCTCAAAGAAATTTCGAAATTATATGAACCACATTTTAAAACTCCCATTTCTGTATCCTAGGATGTGTTGTAAACTCTCGTCGTGTATGGAGATAGGGGTGCAGGGGGAAGGGAGCTATCAGATCTACTTTGTTGTTTGGCAAGACATTTACATTCCTCCCTGGCATTCTTATCACTAATATGAATATGTTTAGCAAATTTTAATATACCCTTGATATGTTACTTTGTACTATAGTAGGGAATAAAACATTTGTATAAGCCCATCGATTATTCTCTCGCAACTGTCAGGAGTTTCCACCTACAGCGTTTCCACGATCGTTCAAATGTAAAAGGTGTAAGAGAAAATAATTTCAAAGTTTTGAAATATTAAAATATGATTACCTATTTGAAATCAGAAATAAAAACTTGCCGTACCTGCCTTTGTGTGGAAATTGTAATTGAAAGTGTTATTATTTCGCAAAAAGCGCTGTTTTGCAGGTATTTATTTTAATATTATACTATCCACACTAAAATAAATGTAAAGCATGGCAAGCAAAATAATTTAATAAGAATACCTTAAGTGCACCGGACCTAGGCCTATATTCTAACCCCGCCCAATCTCTACTGTGAGAGTGACGCCTTAACCCACTCGACCATCGAAGCGGGTCACATTCTGTTAATAACTAGATAATTTTCCTAAATATTCAGTAATATAATGGGTTATATTATCAGATAGAATATTTTTTTTTACGATTTAAAGAGCCGAGTTTTACTTGACGTGATGCCAAGAGACAAAATTTAAACTTGGTTGTTTCCGAAAAAAGTCGAACTTTTCTCCTGCAACGGCATGATGTTTCCTCCCAATATGTTTTCCACTGCTCCCATTGCCCTCCACCCGATTTACGATCATTAGGAACTATTTAACAGGTGTCCATTTTTAAACCTACTCCAATTAAGTATCCCACAACCTTCAATTTTTAAGAAACTGGACTTTCTCTTTCAGCAGAAAATCCATAACGTATGAAAAACAGAGAGGCCAACGCTGAAATAGGCGCGTTGAGGCGGTTATCCATAAAATAGATAGACACCAACAGAATAGGCAACTATAGTCGCTACAAAATTAAATATTGTACCCGCAATAACATGAAATGCATATATATCTCAACTGCCTATGTTTTACGAACAAGGAAAAGAAAGGGCGAATCGGCAAAATCTTTGGCCCTAACAAATTAAGTATTGCATTCAGTACAAGTAAACTATCGCCGTGTTTACGACCAACATCCATGACAAATACTAGCAAAACAAGTAGCTATCATATAAATGGTTGACTGATTTGGTAGTAGCATAGGTCTTAAAAAGCTTTTCCACTATATTTGAGTGCATATACGCGTAGAAGAAATAATAATAATATTTAGCACCGCGTCTTATTACCCGTTCGGGTTATACGCTTAGAAGAAATACATTATGTCTTACGTCAGAAAATAGAATAGTGATTTCCTTGCCTTCCAAACAAATATGAAACGAAATATATTGGTTTTACGATAAAGTTTCGAATATAACAGCGATTTCCTTGTCTTCCAAACAAATGTGAGACAAAATACATTTGTGTTGTGATAAAGTCGATTAAAGTTTTTTTTAGATGTGTTTTTAATTCAAAAATTATGTTGAATAGTCCCAAAAGTCACTTAAAGCTCATAAATTAGACCAAATAAATTATATTTTGGTTTGTACTACTGTATTTACAATACAAGGATAAAAACCGCCATCAGGGAGAACGCTTGTTATAAATTTCATAGTAGTTAGATCTACGGTTACTTCGTGATAGCTATAATCATTTTATCAGTACGGACTTAATTGAGTACTAAAACATTGTCAGTATCCATAGGACAGAAAAATTCCCTAATTTGTGATAAATAAAATGATCAGATCTCGTTGGATAAAAAGTTATATTTTGTTTTAATAGGTATTTAGATAAAAATATTAACAAATAAATCATTATTTGGGCATTATAGTGTAACAAATAGAACAGTTATGGTTACAATTTATATATGCTAAACAAAACAGAGAGAGGAGATTTAAAGATATTATGAGTTTGCCTAAACATTGATTTTCTTCTTCTTCTGAATCTAAATATTTGCTTGGCCGTTATAATAACCGGTTTTAACACATATTTTACCAATATTCTTTGGTAGGGGGAGGGGGGAATATATTTCCAAGACTGACGCAACTATTTTTGTTTAATCTTTAATTCGCATTTAAATCAACAAAATTAAACATATTTAAAATTTAAGAAGTCAAGAAGGCAATTTCAATTTTATTAAATACTAAAAATGCTTTAACTAACTTTAAATATCTCTCTATATAAAATCCATTTTTATGTTTTGAGTAAAAGTTCGTAAAAAAAAAGTGACGAGAAGAAATTGAGCGTGTTCAAAAACAAGGTGATTGGGGAAAATATTTGGTTCTAAAAAGGGATGAAGGTAATGTATGGTGGAGAAGGTTACAATGTTGAGTTATTTACCTTGTACCTAATTCCACACATTAGTAGACTAATCAAATCTCGCAGGCTACGGTTGGCAGGGCATGCAGCGCGAATGGAAGAATGTAGTACCTCGCCCATTGTACTGACTGGTAAACCTAATGGCAAGAGACCAATGAAAAGACCAATACGCAGATGGGAGGTTAACTTTAGAATGTATCTGGTAGCGTGTCTTCCTACTAAGCTAAGGATTCCGGGTTCGATTTCAGCCATGGCTATGGCCATGACTTTATCTGTGGCCATAGCCGAAAATTTATCATTGATAAAAATATGGGTTTACCCTTTCACATTGATAAATTGACGGCCGGGGACTGGGTGTTGTGCCTGTTCTAGTCTTAAGTTAGATCCGGTGCCAGAGAGACTGATGCTTGTATCGGCTGCCTAAAGGAGCTCTTGAGGACTGGTACACTCCAGTTTGACTACTTCCGTTATAAGTAGTACACAGGGCTGAGCCGAAAGCCCACGTCGCGAGCTTGCTCATAGGGGTGGCCCAGAAATGGGTTGGACTCTGTGGGACAGTGAAGTTTGGTCGCCGACGAGTGATCGCGTTGACAGCCTGGTGGAGTTTTGTGTCTTCGAGCCCGGGCAATTGTGGTTCTGGGCCTGCGGTCTTGGGCCTCGCTGGTCGTGTGGTGAGCCATTTTAGAGCTCCAGTGCTAGCCTGGACAGTTAGTAGTGCATGTGCTCTCTGGGTATCCGGCCTGATCCGGATAATCTCACCCTTCGGAGTGCGGGGGTTAGAGCTTTTTAGGTACTGACCTAGAAACTGCCCTGGGGATGTCCAGGGGTGCTTGACGCCACTTCCATGCTGAGACCATATCATGTTAATTGATAAGATAAGTTTTAAGTTAGATTATAAGGCATATGAAGCTACGATAGGCCTAGCAAGCTGGCAGTGGAAAATATATAGCCTGAATAAAAAACTGACCCAGGCCACAGGCTGGAAACAGTAATGGATGTAAAAAATAAAAAATAATTGTAAGGGGGTTGATGGGAATATGGCCAGGTTGGTAATATGGCCAATTGATGGCGCAGGACGTAGTTTGTAATTAAAAGGATAGATAGAAGTAGCATGGTCTCCCAGACGTGATTGTAGAGGCGTCCGAACAATTACGTTATCGGGAATTGCGTTCAATGGCGTGGAGCTGCTATTTTATAGAGGTTAAGCTGTTCGAAGAACTTGTTTCTTATTTCACTCCGGTAAGTTCACATTTGTTCTCATGTTTTATTCAAAGATTATTTAACTTGTTTTATTGATTAAGATGCAGTTTTCTATGCTGATTTGAATAGAGATATCAAAATTTTCTTTTCTTTAGCAAGCAATATAATTTATAGAACTTTCTGAAAACTCACCCAGGTGGTTAATATAGCCACACCTGGCTACAAAAGCTGCGACTAGTCATAATTGTCAGTTTTTTATGAAATAAATATATTAAACTATATATTTTAACGATAAAATATTAAATAAATGTGTAAAATAACTAATCAAAACCCAATTTTATTTGGCGCTTTTGGAAATGCTATAGGATATGTAGCTCCCCCCATTATCTTGATCTCTGGGATGTGATAAAATACGGTTTGGGAAAAAACTTCCTATGGGTTCACAAACAGAAATGACACGAAAAGTTTGCATGACCACGGACACATTTGTTTCCTTTTTCAGATATTTCTCTTTATTAAAGCCAAGTGGAACTTATATTCTGAATTTTGATGGGGCTAAATAACCCCTAGATTACAAGATACGTAAGGTTGCTGAAGAAAATGGTATTCTCTTGTATTGTCTGCTATCAAACACAACGCATGTGCTACAAAATTTATACAAAGGTCGTTTCCGAAGTTTTGAGATCTTTTGGGATCAGTATGTGTGCCTGAATTTTGACACGCACAGAGAGGAACACAATATTTCAAGGCTGAACTTTGCTGATGTTTTTAACCCAACACGGGAGAAGTCTATGACGCAGGCAAACATGAAAAGTGGATATATGGCCACAGCAATATGCCCCTTCAATCCTCTTGTAACCCCCGAAGAGGCTTTTGCATCGAGCACAGCCACTGAGCACTGAGCAGACACCACCAAACACAGACATGGTTAACAATACCGCACCAGGCACCACATTACTGGAACCACTTAATGACAACCATCTACATACAGTGGCAGGCCCATACACTCTTCAGAGGAATGTCCGACAGCAGCAACGTAAACGTCGAAGCAGTCCATCATCCAATTCAGATACCTCTGGATACTTGGATGAGCCTTCAAATCCCCCAGATGACTTTGATTCAGATGAAATTGATGATTCAGATGATCCAGAAGCAGTAAAAAATTCATTTCATCACATTTATATCGAAGAAATGCTGCCTACATTGAAATAGAAAAGGAAGATTATACGAGTTATGAAACCTGCTATCAACAGTCGTGATGTGGTGCTTGTAACAGTACGGATTTTTTCCAGATATAATATTGCTGTGATAATATTTCGGTTGTCTATAGCTCCGTGGTCGAGCGCCTATTTTCACAATATGGAATATATACCGTTTAGCTAGCTGTTAACTGCTCCGTGGTCGAGCACTAATTAACTCAGTATATTTATTAAATTACCTGAAATGTTGATGGATGTCGACGTCTCAAGACCCCCAAATTCTAAAAAGTTGTCTTTGCAATGACGTCTGTCTCTGTGTCTGTTTAAACTTAAAATTAAGAGTAGTTTAAGGAAGGCTGAAAAGAGAAAAAATAGATTTTCTCAAAATCGACTAGAACGATTTTGATTAAAATTCGTATCTAGGTGTTTATTAAGATTATAAATGAACTGGCTATTTTAATTTTATCATGAAAATGATTTTTAGGGTACTTTGCAGAAGCAGAACTTCCGTATCTCCGCAACTATTTAAGATACTAAATAATTTATCATTGCAAAATTGTAGTACTATTAAAAATTAAAAAAACTTTTATATTACATATATTTTTATAAATCCAACAGTTTCTGAGATATTGGCAAATATATTAATACAATTTTGTGAGCTTGGTTGTAAAGATATACTACTTAAGTCTTAACGCAATAATTCTCCAATGCCATAGAGTAATTAAATATACATAAGTCTCTAAATGTGTATGTTGTTTTTCCTTAAACCTCTTAGGAGAAATGTTTGTACAACAATGATCTATATTCATTTTAGACTGAATAATCAATATTTACATTTTTTATTGGTCAAAATTTATAAATGAGGAATTTAATACCAATGTGAGGGCATGAAGATTTGCAATACCTAATAAAATGTCGAAAATTTTAACCGGAAGTTGAAATTTTAATACGAAGTGTTGACACTTGTGAACACTCAACATTGATCTTTTTTATAGGTCAAAGCATACAAATGAGGACATTAATTATTTAAAAATAAAATTGTAAAATTTAAAACTGGGACTAAAAAAAAGTTTTACATAAGTACAGTGCAATTTATACTTGGGTTTTCTAGTGTATATTATTTCGTTTAACATATATTACGAGTTTTGAGAAAATATCTCAATTTTCAAACAATAGAGTGAGAAAGTCCGTGCGGAGTTCCGTACCATTTATTTTTTTATCATGACCAAGTAACTAAAATTCACTGTCCCCCAAAAAGTTTTTGAAAATTCCATAAATTGTTGCCATGAAAATTCTTCAAAGCTTAACCTGGCCGTAGTCCCATTATCTACCTTAGTAAGATGCAGGCAGGGATTTTTTAAACTCATATTCAAGAAAATATACGAACATCTAAAATAATTACAGTAACGACTTCTACTAATCTTGTAAACAATATTAATCTATATATTTAAAACATATTGGACAAGAGGTCCGAGGGCCAGATATCAATAATAATTTATGGCCTCCTGTTCAAGGTCAATGAATAATCATGCGTCTTCTATTAGTAATAAGCCTTTATACGTACTCGAACATAGTTATCTTTATAGCGTGTAGTTTGACTCAATTTAATTCAGAACTGGATTAGCTAATCGATCTAGAATATCAAAGGAGAGCGTGTAACACGACACCTTACAAAAAACAAACAAACCAAAGTGATTCTGCTAAGTGATATGTTAATTACAAGGTTGATCAGTAGGCACGGGAAACAAAGCTTCAGGGAATAAAACTTTCAATCGCTCCTGTTTAGGCTACTACTACGGAATGGTTTGGATGGGGATACACTTTTATGACAGTTAAAATAGGTTTAATAACAATTTTACTATATTCATACGTCAAGTCATGTAATCTGCAACTGTCACTTTTTTTGGAAATATATTATCAATGCCTATAAAATAATACTAATAATAGAATAAAATGTTATCAATGTTAGCTGTAAAAAAGTTTGTCTATTTTAAAAGGTAATAACTAATAAGACATAATAGATTATATATGTGTTATAAAATAAAATGTATCTATTGACCATTTCAAGAATTGAACAAAAATTGCGTTAACTCTTTCCCATTTCATGAACTGAAACTTATTGTATTATCTACTACAAGCTTAACTGAAATTCGTTCTAAGATATTATATTAAATTAGCCCAACCTAGCTTGACCTAACTTTCCATTATATTTTTTAATTATATATTTGAGGTATTTAACTGAACTGACTTATTATATCAGCACACGAGCATTTCTGTGAGCGAGAACGAAGGGCAGTAGACCAATTTTGCCGGAGTAGATATTTTCACATTCCTTCCAGGGTTCTTTCACATGCCACAATCGACATATAACTGACGGCTTTACTTCCCCTCCGAAGGAAGTTGTGCTACGGATTTATATAGCTCCATAAAAATCCGATGACCCCTGCTGGGTTTTAACCCACGAACATCGGTTCCTGAGGCAAGCACTGTACCCCAATACCCCTGAGGTCAACCTTTCATCCTAAAACAATTAAATATTAGATTAACGATTTGATTAACGATTGGAGCTGCCCAGTTCATGAAATAACCAGTCCATGAACTGGGAAGCACAAACGGTCCCCAATTCATGAACAGGACGGGTTTTTGCCCAGTCCATGAAATAGACAAGCGAAGAAGTCAGTTTACGGAATGAGCAGAAATTTTTCTAAGTCATGAAATGGCCAATTTCCCTTTTGGAGTGTTATATATAGGCATATATATATATATATATATATATATATATATATATA
>CABFOW010000728.1:0-54997 GCA_902141385.1 Timema californicum | reverse complement strand
TATATATATATTCCAATTGTAGTATTTTGGTGCGTTAAGTTATTGAAACTATTGCAAAAAGTGTTGTGCTACGTACATGAGGACACAAAAATATTATTATTATTATTATTATTATTATTATTAGTCGCTTGGATAAATAAATCACAGTACGGAGATATTTCTGTATGTACACGTAGACTTGTTTCAAGTAGTATGACACAAGGAATCAATCCATTGATCACATTAAGTACAAGTTCATCAGTAATAAATATCAAAATTACATTTGTCTAGCTGATTTTCATAAGCCATCATTCGTGGATATAAGGTGATGTTTCTCTGATAACATATTACATAATAACCAGTTTCATAACGGAAAGATCTAGTTTAATATTTTAGCCACTGTCATCATCCACGCCAGTGGGTACGCGGACAAAGACGTTAATATCGTCTTGTATACTGGTTCTGTGACGGGATGATCAGGGTTCGAATCGCATCCAGGAGTACTAAGATACTTTTTCCTTAAATGGTTTTCCATTTTCCTTTTGAAGTATGTGGTACCCTTGAGCGCAAGGGTGCTAAGAGCGTATTTCAACCGACTTATATTTTTCTTCTGTCTAGTATTTTGGCACCCTATTATTATTTTGCGTCACGCAGGGGGCACGGTTTATTTATATCAAATATAATACAACTAAGGCGCAAATTTTAAGTCTCGTTTAGGGTGCATGAGACCCTTCTTCTAAATTCGGACTATCTCAAGTCCAAGGATATACGTGAAAGGGGGTAGTGGTGGAGGTAAGGGAAGGTAGGGTGCTAAGCACAGGAGCGACAAATGCCCCTTCTTTTTTATTTATTTTTATTTAGCACCGCGTCTTACTACCCGTTCGGTTTATACGCTTAAGTACTAATTACGCTAATGGATTAGGAATTGGGAAGGTTGAATTTAAAGGAAGGGAACCCGCATTTGCGTGGATGGAGAGTGGAAAACCATTTAGGAAAATACCCCAGTTCACCCGACCGAGATTCGAACCTCTATCTCCCCGTCCTCGGAAGTCAAGCTCAAAATGACGAGCGCCTTAGCCAACTACACCACCGAGGCGGGTAAATGCCCCTTCTTAAAATAAATCACAGTTTTAAATTATTTATTTTTTCGCGCACCCGTCCGCTGGGTTATTCCAAATACTCGTATTTTCACTAATGGGCTAATGAACAAGATATAATTTATAGAACATGTATCCGCGTTTTTATGAAGGGAGACTGAAAAAAATAAAATAAAAAACCACTCTCAATACACCTGTCCGTAATTTGAACCCCGACCTCCCTGTCACAGCCAAAACGGACCAAACAAGTTTGGTTTCTTAGCCCACTTACCCAACGATGCGGGTAGAAATGTTATTTATTTTATTGTCATGATAATATTACTTAATCCAAAAAGGAAGGAGTGGGTTTGAAGCTAGGAGAAAATGTTCCAACATAATCCAAGAGGGAATATGAGGAACCATTATAATGGTCATAAAAGGTGCTGATTCAGGGGATTGGAGGAAGAGTCAAAGGGTTAGTTGATACTCTTGTGATAGTTAGAAAATTAATACAAAATACTAGTTAAAAGTTCAATTTTTATAAATAAAACACAAAACCATAGACCTAGCTTGTTTCTACACCAAGAGTGATTCCTACTAAATTGTTTCACACTTTAATTGCACGCAAAAGATGGTACATTTCCTCTAAATTATGCCTTCCTCTTCCCTTCATTACTATCTTAATTAAAATGCGTATAGCTTGGACGGATAAAAAGTGTCGGGGCAAAATGTGGGTTATTTATAGATCTGAACCCCCCTCTTTCCCCTTTATGAAAATATCCTGGATCTGCCCTTGTATCACAAAAAAAAACCAACATAAGACCTCCTTAATGTTCCTGAATATAATTGAACCACACCCTATAGCGTGGGAGTCTTGTACCGGTCATATTTGAGGTGCATTCCATAAACCTGACCTAACACGCACACGAATACAAAAACACACACCAAGATGTGCAACATGGCCTGGTGGTCATCTTGTTGCCTGGGGCCTACTTCTGACCCTGAGTACGTGTTTTCACCACCACCTCCCCCACGCTCCAATGTTTTAATACACGGACCAAATGACCTCAGCCGTATTAGACCTTTCACCTTGCAAACTACAAGCTCAAAAAATATTTCACATTAGCAGGTTTTTTTTTCCTCTTCATTTTTTAAATCACGAAGATGAACCACTACACGAATAAACTTGTTTGGCCACTGGATGAACTAAGAATGGAGGTCAATTTATTTTTTATCACTGCGTCTTACTACTCGTTCGGGTTGTACGCTGAGGTCAGTCTAGTGAAAACGTTAAAAAGTAAGCTCAAATTTTTAATTCAATTTGCCTAAGCGTTTCATTTTTCAGAATTCCACGTAACCACTTCGGTAGTCAAATGATCTCAGGTGTCACTTTCTCTGATGGGAAAATTACGATTAGATTCAGGGTATTACCTGAATGGTTTTACACTATCACTGCAAGCGAATGTTGCTACACTTAATCTAAATTAAACCTTTCTTATCCAAACACATTAGCGTAATTAGTACATTTACGTGATTGGACACCTTAGCTCAGTCGGTAACCTGTCTCTCTACTGAGCTAAGGATCCCGGGTTCAATTCCTGGCATGGCCGAAAAATTTATCATTGGTGAAAGATGGGTTTACCCTTTCAAATTGATGAATTAACGGTTGGGGGCTGGATATTGTTCCTGTACTAGTCTTAAGTTAGATTATAAGGTATCTGAAGCTACGACAGGCCTAGCAAGCTCGGAGTGGAGAATATGTGACATTAATAAAAAACTGACTCAGGCCATAGGTTAGAAACAGTAATGGATGTACAAGTAAAGTACATCTGCGCGTAATCCAAACGGGTAGTAAGATGCGGTGACACAAAAAACCCACACAATCCACGCTTTAATATCCTTTTGGGTGAGGAAGGTTGAATTTATAAGAAATGTATCAGCATTTGCGCGAGAGTATATTGGTAGGCCCTTAAGGAGAACCCATCTCAGTACAACCTGCTGGAATTTGAACTACAATCTCCCCATCAACAGACAAGGTGATAATTACGCCTATGCCCGCGTGCCATCCAGTGCGCCCGCTGTCCGAATGACAAGCTAATTAATTCTTGAAAGAAAGCATTGATATACAATTAAGTTTATATGAAAGGAGAAACATTATAATTACGTAAATTAGCCGTATCTGAATCACATTCGAATAAATAATGATCCCTCGATGGCTCAGGGGTGAAGCGTTGACATGTTAAGCCAAAGGTCCCGAGTTAAATTCTAGTGTACAGGTATTATATTTCAATTTATTCAAATCATTTAGTTTTGTTTATCGTAGGCAGTAAAATCAGAGTTTGAATTTACTAAGGAGGTCTAAAAAACTTATGTGTGCAACCCAAACGAATAAGGAAATGCAGGGCAAAAAAACAACTCTCAAGCCTAAAATACATTTAATAAATTTGAGGTAATCTTATCAAGGAGGAACTTAAATTCAAATTATTGAAGTTTACAGGATAGCCGCTTATACGTTACGATAGTGAGATTTGCTCCTCTGCCATTCCCTCCTCACTTCATTCCTACGCCACTCCCCCAAATCCTTTCCCAACTTCTGGTTTTACCAGGTTTAGTAACCCACATGTTTAAAACAGCGAGTGACGGTCATCTCTTCCAAGTATGAAACACCCAACGATTAAAAAACAATTGTATGTTAGGTTTATTTCGAGAAACTCCGAGAAACTAGCTGCCTCTAAGGAGACAGCCACATTTAGTTTCATATTCCAATTAAATTAAATACAGTTTAAAATTATACTTGGTCACGGGAATATAACTCGGGACTTATGGCTTATCATTGAATTAGCCAGGAGATAGCCTGTGCTCAGGAAAGGGGATGAGAGTGCAAGGTGTCATCCTGCCTCCCTTACATATTTACGAGCTACTTGGAGCGTTTCACGTGGCAATCTACGAATGCATCAATGTGGTCAAGCGAGAGAAAAAAGAATAAAGGAGTCGTCGTCGGACGAGGCGAAGAAAGTGGGTGTCAGCCGGCGGCCGGCTACTACTCGCAATAATTCGCCGGAAAGCGTCGGAGGAACCGCCGTCTTCAGCCGACTTGTGCAGCCCATCATGGTCAGGGTGTTGAAGGTTTTCGTTCGTAGTCACTGAGGCACTTCCAGCCAAGAAGGAACTCTTATCTGGTGGCAGGTGGACCTCCACTAGCCCAATTATCGAGTCTTTAGTGGTTGCGGCCCTTTCGAGGGGTGACAAGTCTGCAGGCGTGACCTCTCCAGTTATAGGGGAGGTTCGCGTGAGCCGTGGCGTGGGCAAAGCCAGTGGGGGCACTCCAATTACCGGATGTGATAGAGCCGCTGGCCATAGCAAAAAATAATCACCGCTCCTTCTCAGGGCGGGAGACAATACGGCCCTTTCCAGGGTCAACACGACTACTGGCATGACCTCCAAAATCACCAGGGATGTGTGCGGGAGCGACAGCCTAAAGGAGGATTCGGCCCTTCCCATAGTTGATAACGCCACGAGCGAACCTGGTGGAACCCCTCCAACATCTGGAGACGACCGTACTGTGGACAGCTCCCAACACAAGTCGATGGCAAAGACCGCATATGCGACAAGTTTCTACAAAAGTCCAAAAGATTTGCGTCAACGCTGGCACCTCTCGTCAAGGGGTGTCATGCGGAAAGAAACACCCAATTGAATTCTCATCGGATTATAAAGACCAGGTTAAGCGCTAACTGCACATCGACAGCTCTCATGAGTCCATAAAGGTGGAGGTGCTGAGCTCAAACTCAGACCTCTCATTCATGCGTGGTGAGTCGAGTGAGGGATCGTTTTATGAGTCTGAAGGGTTTCAGACTGTAAAACCCCGCCGAAGGTGGAAGGCCAGCAATGCCAAAAGGCTACCAGGAGGCAGCCATAACTATTTAGTTGGCACCTCTGGCGGTGAAAATATGAGGGAAAATGGCCCAGGCTAGTGTGTATCTAAGTAGGGTCAAGGTGGAAAACGGTGTAAACCTACGGTTAACAGCACAAACCGCTCCCCGTCACGACCAGGTACCGTTGGTTCTTGGCCTGCCCACAATAACACGGGGAAGATCCCTCCCATCATCATTTTGGGATGTGGAGGACTTCTCCAAGGTGGTGAAGGCCATTTGAGCCGAGCTTCAAGAATCGGTGGAGGCTGTAAGGTAGCGGGAGATTGTGTAAGACTTAATTGTGTTCAGAGGGAGTTTATTGCTCCTTAAAAGGTTTTCTGCCTGTTCTCGAGGTCCTGCACTGGTCTTACGAGCTGGTCAAGGAGCGGCTGATCCGGGTTATGGTAAAGGGAATTCTAACCAACACAAACCCTGATGGCGTCTGGGGAGAGCTTGTGGAGATGGGATTTCCCTGAAAACAGTCATCCAGATGCTCTCCCTGTGGAAACGGGACTATATTACCGTAGGCCTTACGGGGTGTAGGGACAGCACGAGCCTCCAAGGCTTGTGAAGAAGAGAGCATATAGCTTAAACGAAGGCTAGAAGTCCTTGGGGCACTTTGTGGAACGAAAGGTGGCCGTGACTCCTGCTCCAACACCAAAGCAACTGGTGAACTCTTTCCGCCAGTGCGTTGTTAAGGAGACCGAACACTCCCCCCCCCCCACACACACACACAAGGATGAGGCTTCTACCAAAGACGTAGTCCCGTAGTCAACCCTGGATGGCCCTTATTCCCCTCCGGTCAATGATTTGTCCAAGACCGCTCCATTCCCTCCCAATAATTGTACCCCTTTCCCCACTCCTATTACCCCCAATCCTGCATCCTCTCACTCCTCAGGCCCTTTTATCCCACTCGATTCCCCTCCTACCGTAAACTCCACCCCAGAGGTTAAGGCTGATAAGCTCAAAATTTGTATTGAGTTTCTCAAAGATTACTGGATACATGGGACTTTTCATCAAGTCCCTCGAGGAAGGTCCAGGCTTCTCCTAGAAGCAACCATGGCCCCCTGGTCATGGAGCACATCAACCTCGACCTAGCCTCCCATGGCAGTACACCTGAATAGAGGACCACCAGTGTTGAAGGAACTCACTGCCGTATTCTGGAACGCTAACATAGTTGCGAGGAAGAAGGCCGATCTCAAAAGTTTCCTGGATAGGCATCATGTCGATGTAATACTGTTAGGGGAAATCCACTTGCACTCCGCAATGAAGTTCTCGTTGGCAGAGTTCATCTCTCATTGGAGTGATAGAGCGGGTTATGTAGTTAGGAGTTGGGATGGCTATCTTGGTCCAAAGGGTTCTCGACCATTACGCAATCTCGTTTCCTCCCCCCCAACACATAGAAGCATCGGCTATACAACTATCTACCTCTACCAGCCTAATGCGTCACATATCCATCTACTTCCCTCCACATCATCGGTTTAACCGAACCAATAGAGCAGATAATATGATAATAAGCGTTTCTGCGAGGTACCACGACTGTTTTAAGTTGTGGTAACGTCACTTCAAAGCACCCTTCATGGGACTCTAGTATTATGGATATATGTGGTGGATTGCTCAGCGAAACCATAGATCAACACAGTTTGGTGGCCTCACGTCCTTCCACACCCACCCACTTTCCTTAGATTCCTCGTTGCCACCCGGCCACCTTTGATTTCATTGTCACCAGAGCGATCAGACGTCTAATGGTTCTGAATTCTATAACTTAGGGGGACTCAGATCACAATCCCTTTCTTGTAAATCTTGGAAGAAGAGTATCCTTCATTAATCTCACCCTAAAATTTCAACCTGAGGAGCACTGACTGAGACAGGTTCATGAATGTGTTCAAAGAGAGGTTGGAACCCGCCTCTAACTTTTCGAACGGCAGCAAAAATTTATCACGGTGCGGAGTTCATAACTTCCACCATCAAGGAAATGCTCAAAGTATCGACGCAAAGTCACCGTCCTAGAGGGCATAATAGGCTTACTTGCCGAATACAGTCCTCAGGCAAGTTCTTAAGAAAAATTGGCTGAGGAAGGTTTGGCAAACCTCAAGGGACAAAGTAGAAAAGGCCAACTGGAACCTCAAAGTCCATGTGGTTCGATAGATGCTCCAAAAATACCGGAACAATGTCTGGGAGGACAAGATTGAGAGCATGTGCATACAGGATAGGTCCTTGTGACACATAACGAGGAACTTGTGTGCCTACATAATGTGAATTAGCTCGCGCAAGTGCGTGGCTATGTGCCCCTGTAAAGGAATATCATCTATTATTTAATTTAACTACTGCCTGGATTTCCCATGTTCAGGTCTGATGAGGGTAAGGTTCCTTGATCTTCATTACCGGGCCTTATTAAATTGGTTTAGAGTGCTAAATCTCCTTCCGAGAAAGAGTTCTAAGGTCTGACGTGCTAATTCCCCCCCTTTATCTCTCATGGCTGGTTATGCATGCACGGTCATCTTGAGGTGTGAGTGGCTCAATTTTTTACCCCCTTCTCTTCCCCTTGCTCTCATCCTTGCCTGGGAGCGCCGGATAATTTTGTTTCGTAGTTCCACATCAGTGTGGTAGACTAATCCTTGTCGTGTTCTTCTGCACCGTAGCACACCGTTGCTGGACGCTATGGTGTCCTGTGAAGTAGAGCCTCAGGCAAGCCGGAGCTAGCCCCCGCCACAAGTGTTTTGCATACTCATTATCTTCGACTGCTGGTGCACTTCGTGCGCATTCCGCCTACTCTACTGCTAGTGCACTCCGAGCATATTCCTCCTGTTCTGCTGCTGGTGCACTCAGTGCACTTTCCACCTTCTCTACTGCTGTTGCACTCCGTGCACATTTCACCTACTCTGCTGCTGGTGCACTCAGTACATATTCCACCTTCGTTACTGCTGGTACACTCCGTGCACATTCCGCCTACTCTACTGCTGTTGCACTCCGTGCACATTCCTCCTGTTCTGCTGCTAGTGCACTCCATACCCATTCCAGCTACTCTACTGCTGATACACTCCGTGCACATTCCGCCTACTCTACTGCTAGTGCACTCCGAGCACATTCCTCCTGTTCTGCTGCTAGTGCACTCCATGCCCATTCCAGCTACTCTACTGCTGTCGCACTCCGAGCACATTCCACCTACTCTACTGCTGTTGCACTCCATGCACATTCCATCTGCTCTACTGCTGGTACATTCCGTGCACATTCTACCTTCTCTACTGCTGATGCACTTCTTGCACATTTCACCTACTCTACTGCTGGTGCACTCCGTACACATTCCACCTTCTCTACTGCTTGTGCACTTCTTGCACATTTCACCTACTCTACTGCTGGCGCACTCCGTACACATTCCACCTTCTCTACTGCTGGTGCACTTCTTGCACATTTCACCTACTCTACTGCTAGTGCACTCCGAGCACATTCCACCTACTCTACTGCTGGTGCACTTCTTACACATTTCACCTACTCTACTGCTAGTGCACTCCGTGCCCATTCCACCTACTCTACTGCTGTTGCACTCCGAGCACATTCCACCTACTCTACTGCTGTTGCACTCCATGCACATCCCATCTGCTCTACTGCTGGTACATTCCGTGCACATTCTACCTTCTCTACTGCTGGTGCACTTCTTGCACATTTCACCTACTCTACTGCTGGTGCACTCCGTACACATTCCACCTTCTCTACTGCTTGTGCACTTCTTGCACATTTCACCTACTCTACTGCTGGTGCACTCCGTACACATTCCACCTTCTCTACTGCTGGTGCACTTCTTGCACATTTCACCTACTCTACTGCTGGTGCACTCCGTACACATTCCACCTTCTCTACTGCTGGTGCACTTCTTGCACATTTCACCTACTCTACTGCTGGTGCACTCCGTACACATTCCACCTTCTCTACTGCTGGTGCACTTCTTGCACATTTCACCTACTCTACTGCTGGTGCACTCCGTACACATTCCACCTTCTCTACTGCTGGTGCACTTCTTGCACATTTCACCTACTCTACTGCTGGTGCACTCCGTACACATTCCACCTTCTCTACTGCTGGTGCACTTCTTGCACATTTCACCTACTCTACTGCTGGTGCACTCCGTACACATTCCACCTTCTCTACTGCTGGTGCACTTCTTGCACATTTCACCTACTCTACTGCTGGTGCACTCCGTACACATTCCACCTTCTCTACTGCTGGTGCACTTCTTGCACATTTCACCTACTCTACTGCTAGTGCACTCCGAGCACATTCCACCTACTCTACTGCTGGTGCACTTCTTACACATTTCACCTACTCTACTGCTAGTGCACTCCGAGCACATTCCACCTACTCTACTGCTAGTGCACTCCGAGCAAATTCCACCTTCTCTACTGCTGATACACTCCGTGCACATTCCACCAACTCTACTGCTGATACACTCCGTGCACATTCCACCAACTCTACTGCTGGTGCACCCCGAGCACATTCCACCCGTTCTACTGCTGATGCATTTCTTGCTCGTGTGCCTGCCATTTACGAGGATTAGAGTAAGGAACCTCAAGTTTATCCAACCGAGGAGTTGCATCCTTCTGATGTACTGGTTGAATTGCGCTTTGTTGGAGCCCTCTACACCGATATCTAATGCTTTACTGTAGTCAAAGCGTGGAACTAGGTATAGTAATATGCTGTGTTCTAGTACAGCATGCAATTTAAGATTGGTCTCAAGCCAGGCTCCCTTGGGGTAGACAGTAGGCCCTTTTAGATGTATTATTTAGGCATTTAGGTTGTTAAGGCTCCCTCTGAGCTGTTACGCTGTGTGATTTCTGTGAAGCTCATCTGTACTTAATATTGTGGGCTTCACCCTTTCTTGTCACCAGCCAGATAAGATTAAATATTTGGCCTAGTTTTATTATCTGTAAGACCCTATCTCGATATTTATTGTAGGTTTATTTAAATTATGTGTGTGGCCTTGTCAGTATTATAAGTGTATGTATATTTTTATTCAGATAGTTACCTGTCATTTGTTGAGCTTTAGGTTAACTAGATATTTAGTGTTGCTGAAGCTACGCGCAGTCACCGTGTATATTTATATAGAGTTGGTAACGCTGTAGCGTTTAGCTAGTTAAGGAATTTACCTAGTGGATCTAGTATGAGGACGAGTGCCTTCTGTCATCGGGAGGACCAGTAAATAATTAATGACCTAATTAGGCTAGCGGTGGCAGTGGTTGAACCCATTTTACTGTTAGCTCTTTAACTTTGTTGCTGCCTGATCATATGGGCGTGTCACGTAGGCACGATACCTTAGTTGCTCGCGGTGTTCTCTTGTTTTCTATCCCCGTAGGCGGGCTCCTTAAGCCACGTTCTAGCGGGCTTCAAAGCCGAATTAATGTACACCTTTCTTATATATGTTTTTAATGTACTCAGTGTTGGGTAGCCACAACTAATACAATATATTCTCATTTGGGACATTTAAACCTACTAATTGGTGGAATATGGTTATCTCCTCAGGATGGTGGGCAGGACGTACTCGTTGATTAACTGACACTGTCGGACTGCTCAATTAAGAAATTTAATCCATACGTAATTGTGTATTCAAAGTGTAATGGGAGTTGTTCGTCCTTTCAGTCATGAAGCTATTAGACTACCAAAACCTTGTAAACACCCTCTAATCCACTAAAGCATTGTGTATTGTATATGCTTAATAAAATTGTTACTTACCTCTCTACGCCTACTCTATCAATTTGCACCCCCGCCCCCTTTTATATTCCTATAAGGTAGGGTGCATTTGATGTTGGTCCCCGCACCAAGGCCGTCAATCGTCGGATGGAACGGTGTTGCCAACTCCAACCATGAGCAGGTTGATGCTTTTATTGAGCACTTAGAACCGCAATTTGTACTGGTTGACCTCCCGTCAAACCCTGTGCACATAGCGCACTTGGAGGAACTGTGCAGTTTCTTACAAAACCTTAGATTAACCTGAAACCACAAACGTGACAGAAATGTCAAGGGCATCAGCCGCTCTTAGATTAAACAAATTTGGAGGGCATCAGAAACGTGGTCCTCAAAAAGCTGCCCTTGGAGGCTATACAATTTCTCGTGGAGCTATTCAATGCTTTCCTGCTCCTGATTCACTTACCTGATCTTTGGAGGCAGGCCAACGTCCTCTGCTTTCACAAACCGGGTAAGGACCCAGCCCTAGCTTCGTCTTACCGACTTATCAGCTTGCTCGACTGTTTGGGCAAGTTGTTTGATATACTATTACTGACGAGACCTGTTCGGGAAGGGGGAATGCTGGTGGATGTGCATCTCGGCTTTTGGTCCGGACACGCTACATCCCACCAGCTTGTCTGCGTTGTCGAGCAGGTCAAGAGGAACTTCAAAAGCAACAAGCTGACCTGTGCTGTTTTACTTGGTGTGGCAAAAGCCTTTGAACGTGTCTGGCATGAAGGAATCCTTTCCCTAGACCTTCCTATTTAAGGTTTTACAATTTTATCTTCCCACCGTACTTTCTCTAAACTACCTTTGGGAACGCCATATCTCAAGTCAGAAGCATCTGGTATGGAGTGCCTCAGGTTTCCCTCTTGGGCTATGTCCTCTTAAGTTTGTATGTGAACGGCATACCGACAACCCCAGACACTCGGTTAGCACTGTATGTGGACGACACGGCTCTAGGGGAGGGGGCCGCTATTGGAGAGGATACTCCAGACTCACCTGACGCAGTTGTAGGCGTGACTGACCACCTGGAGGACAAGTATCAATGCGAATAAGAGCACAGCAGTCCTGGTACTTTCGCAAGGTGACTCTGCACCGGAACTTGGAGATACCCACCATCAAATACCAATTCCAAAAGCTTGAACAGGCCTTCTATGATGGGCTTCCCGGTGCCACAAATTTTCTTATCCACGGGCTTGGTAATTACGTCATCGACACTGGCTAGTTCCCCTGACATCCTAAATCCCTTCTCGGACAAGCTATAAGTGTTATGGGGTCAGCGTGGGGCTGGGTTAGAGCAATAGTAGAGTAGTGTCTCCACACGTAACTCTATAAACCCATATATAGCTTGAAATTTTCACTCCCCATACCAAATAAAATATATTTCGTTCCTCTGTTTCAGTAACTTTCGAGTAGTGCGACAACCCGCCCCTAAAGTTGAGTCATCACCATGGTGTGACCAATTGATCGGTACAGGATGGAATTTGCTTTCTTGCTTCCTTTCAGGGAGCAATTGAGGATGCCAATATGCGTCTCCGTCTGCTCAGGAACATTATAGAGTCCAACTTTCATGGAAATAATCTTTATATTAATTATTATCATATTATTTTGCGGCTAAAATGGATAACATTTTACTAGTTTATTAGATTTATTTCGTAGTTAATGATAATATTGATCAAAAGTGACACCTGCAGATCACATAGTTGGACGTAGGAGCACGTGAAAACAGATATAGTACCTATTTAAGTTGTCAGATCTAATGAAAATAGGTTTATAGCACTCCGTGATTTATTCCGTCACTTGTACAATATCGTATACAAAGTATAATATATAATAGAGTATTCTACTAATGGCAACGTAAAACCTACCCTCGAGTTATCGGTGGCTAAGTTTTCAATGATAGCTCCAAGTATCCGATGATATCCACACGTCCATCAAAGACTCTACCGTAAAGTATGAGTGAAGAATAACCCTTGGAACAGGATGAATCATGGTTATCTCAGTGGTAATAATTTACACGCTAAGCTGAGAATCTCGGGTTGGATTTCCCGTATCCAGCTGTTATTTCTAACTAATGTAAATATAAAAGTGACGGCTGAATTCCTAACCTAAGATATTTCCATCTTCAAAGTCGAATAGCCACTAAATTTTTTTATGTCAGTTTAACAAGTTACTTACTATACTTATGGTATGATTCTGATGGGAAAAAAATTTCTTAGACAATACAAACAATTTTTTTGGTGGTCAAAAATGATAGCATTATACTATTTTATTTGTGTTAGTTTGTAGGTGTTGATACTATCCATATAAAATGAGAGTTAATGATCGCATGACTTGACGCATGCATTTGTGAAAGTATGTTTAGTACAAATTCTATCTGTCGGATAAGGCCTTTCTTCAGGACCGGATTAAGATTGTAGGCCCCTGGAATACAGATAGTGTGAGGCCCCTAATAATATACAAAAAAAAAGTTAAAGACAATGTTTGTTTACTGAATATATGTATACTTATTTTTAACAAACCTTTTGATTCACTTTATTTTTTTCCTTTTCCAAAATATTGAAAATATCTATGTTCCAGGGGCCTACAATCTTAATCCGGCCTTGAGGAAAGGCCTTATTCGACAGCTAGAATTTGTACTAGATCTACTTTCACGTATTCGTAAGTCAAGTCATGCGATGTTTTAACTTTCACTTTATATAAATAGTATCAATACCTATAAACTAATATATATATATANACTTATATTAATTGAACTTTTTTTTTACTTTCTCGCTATCTTACAGCTAGAGAAAGTATTGTGATCGTAAAAAACAATCTAACTCGAAATTTTGATGAATCTTGACGTTTCATGACTCCCCGAATCCGAAAAAGTGGTTTTTGAATTTCCGTCTGTCTGTCTGTCTGTACCTCCAACTAGAGCCTAAACTATTTTACCAATCGGATTAAAACCTGGTATCAAGGGTTTTCATAGGGTTGCCCCGAGGAGTTTTTGGAATTGGATATCTAACCTAAAATTAAGGGTAGTTAACTTAAGGGCAATAAGAAAAAGTTGATTTTCTCAAAATCGACTCTAACAATTTTGATTAATTTAATCTCTAAACATTTATAAATATTATAAATAAAATGGATCCTCTCAATATTTCGGCAAAATGAATTTAAGGGCTCCAGTTTGATTTGTAAATTATCTTTTTTATAATATTTCCTAAACTAGTTGAAATATGAAATTACTTATCGTTACAAATATGTAGGACTTTTTATAATACAATTATTTTATTCGAAGCATAATTTTATAAAACCAATAACTTTCAAGCTATACACAAATATGTTTTAACTTTTCGAACACAAAAGGTAAAGTATTGCGACCTTAAAAAATCTAACCTGAAATGTTGATGGATGTCGAAGTATCATGGCCCCCTGAACCCTAAAAAGTGGTTTTTGTAATGCCATCTGCCTGTTTGTCTGTTTAAACTTAAAGAGTAGTTTAATAAAGGGCGAAAAGAGAAAAAAAATTGATTTTCTCAAAATCGGCTCTAACGATTTTGATTAAAATTCGTATCTGGGCGTCGATTAAGATTATAAATAAACTGACTTTTTTCATCTTCCCGTGGAAATGAATTTTAGGGGTGAATGTGGGGAATGCCAGGCCTCCACCATGGTTCGGATTCCACGTTAAACTGTAGGCCCTCCATTTCATCTCACAATCACCCTACCATTACACATTAGCGTAAGTGCGTATAACCCGAACGGGTAGTAAGACACGGTGCTAATAATAATAATAATAATAATAATAATTTTAGGGTATTTTACAAAAGCTGAAATTTACGTATTTCTGCAACTATTTGAGATACTAAATAACTTATCATTGCAAAATTGTAGTACTATTAAAAATAAAAAACTTTTATATGGAATATATTTTTGTAAAACCAACAGTTTCTGAGATATTGGCAAATATATTAATACAATTTTGTGAGCTTTAGTTTTAAAGAGTTACTACGCAATAATTATTCAATGCCATAGAACCGTGGTCTCAAAACTTTTTTCTATGCGGGCCACCTAATATATTTTACACGTTTTTGCGGGTCAAAGTAACGTTTACCTGTTCTTCAGGTAGCATTATTTTTGCCCTGAATGGCTTTACATGTCCAAATAGATTATAAATATAATTTGTTTCAATATGCATACTTAAATTCAAGTAATAATATTGCCAGTCACGTCTGTAAAAAATGCCTCTTTCCAAGTCCAGTCAGTGTTTGATAAAAGTGATTGACGTTGATTCTTCTATGGGAAATACGAGTCAATTTGTATGTAATAAATTATATTTATAATAATTATTAGTCAATATAATTTTTTTAATTAAATAACATCTTTCGGAACTTAACTTTTATAACCATCTGTCGGGAGACTTAAACCACCTAAATATCGTCATAGTCAAGCCGTTCTGTCTTAGGTACAAGGAATGGCGCCTATGACTGAACATGAAGGTTTGCAATTCCGACAGCATTCTGGCTTGGTGTCATGGGTGAAGCACGCGTGCGGACAGAAACTGGACTTGTCAAATAAACTGTGTGGTTAAGAAATAACGAAGAGAAACGATTAATTTGTTTTTCGATAAAATATTGGAGCGGGCTTTATATAATCTTGTGGTAGGCTGTATGTGGCCCACGGGCTGTAGTTTGGTGGCCCCTGCCATAGAGTATTTAAATATAAATAAGTATCTCAAAAAGTTTGTTATTTTTCCATAAATATCTCAGGAGAAATGTTTGTACAACAATGATCTATCTCCATTTTGGACTCATAGTCAATCTTTACATTTTTTTATTGGTCAAAATTTTTAAATGAAGAATTTAATAGCAATGCGATGACATGAAGATGTGCAACACCTAATAAAATATTGAACACGTTAACCGGAAGTTGAAATTTTAATATAAAGTGTTGACCCTTGTAGACCCAATATTATCTTTTTTTATCGGTCCAAACATACAAATAAGGACATTAGTTCTTTAAAAATAAAATTATAAAATTTAAAACCGGGACTCGAAAAATATTTTACAAAGGTATAGTGCAATAATATATACTTGGGTTTGCTAGTGTATATTATTTCGTTTCACACATATTACGAGTTTTGAGTAAATATTTCCATGTTTAAACAATAGAGCGAGACAGTCCGTGTGGAGTCCCGTATCTATTTATTTAAATAGATAATTTAGAGCAGAATATATCATATAGTCCTACGCGCCACTTACGGATCCACCTGTCAAGCAGTCGCGGAGGTCATCGCGTGACCTTGATAAAATTCCGTCAGCGTCAGATGGTTGCCCCCTCTGATGGTAAAACACACGCGTCTTCCCGAGGGCAACATATTTATATAGTGCGTGTTTCTCTCACCTAGAGCGCTGAAAGCTGCCTTCCTCGTGAGTTCACAGTCCACGTCTTCAACACTTCTCTGAAGAAGAAGAAGAAGAAGACGATAAGTTTAAATTAATAGTCATAGAAATTATAACATCAAGCAGCTACAGTACAATTTTCATTTTTATCTGACAGCTAGAAAAGCTACTAGATACACACTTTCATGTATTTAAACGTCAAGTCATGTCGTCTGTCACTTTTGATATATATTATAAAAACCTTTAAAATAACACAAATAATACTTTAAAATGACATTAAAGTTGAATGCAATATATATGTTTATATATAGGCCTATATTTAAACAAGTTTATTCATTTTAAAATCCTACTAAAGTTTACGTACTCATGTTGGTATGTAGGATAGTGTAGTAAGGGTTCGAATTCCAGCCGGATGAATTGAAGGTGTATTCCCTTTATGGTTTCACACTCTCCCTCGACGCAAATGCTGGCATATTTCCTCTGCATTCTAACTTTATCATCAATACTCCATTGATGTGATTAAATTTGTATAGCCCAGATAGGTAGCCAAACGTAGTGAAAAAATAAAACTATTTACAAACAAACAAGTCATAACATTTCGTAGCGGTCAAAATCGACAACTGCAGAGATTATAGTAATTATAGTAACTTTTTGAATGGCCTGGCTGACACCCTAGTTTAGTCGGTACTGCGTCTGTTTATTATATTAAGGTGGGATGGAAGGTGATGTTAGAGAAAGCCACTGTTTTTAGGGTTTTATGGTAAAACTTTTTTTTGGCTAAAATAAATAAAACATTGCTCCAGTACAAACAAAGAGTTTAATTTTCTTCACGTGTTGATAACAACAGTTGTTGAATATCTGTCATGAGCATAGCGGCATTAAATGAGAAACTTTTTAAATTAAAAAGTTGACACTAAATTCCAGGTTACTTTTCTTGAGAGATATTCAAAAACTGTTAAGGTAACCATGTGAACAAAAGCAAACTACATGTTTCTACCGGATAGTTATTTAATTTATTTTGACCATAAACATTGTTTTAATTTAAAAACTACAAAAACATTGACCTTTTCTCGCGTCTCTTCCACTCCACCTTAAATAAGAAATTATCCGACTGTTTTCATCACTCATATTTGTCGAGACTCACGTCTTAAGATCCTAGCTCAGTTGCAATTTGAGTGTTTGACCTCCGGGGATCGAACAGGGGGTACTTTAGTTGATTGCCTGCAGGGAGGTGGGTAGCCTTTCATCATTTACCAGAAGGTATCGGCGAATATTTCCATGACCCCCTCACATTTTCTACCACTTAAAGATGGGAGAAGAAAAGGAGGAATCAAAAATGGAATACGCACGCTCTTCAAGACACGTAGAGACATTACCACTCGTCATTAGATCTTTATCGATGGAATTCTTTAGAACATATAAGTTTTTATTATTATTAGATGATTCGTACAGTCAGATTTTGTTAGGATGGAACTTTCTTTTCAACGTCTAGAAAAGTTACTAGATCTGCTTTCATACGCAAAGTTATGTTATCTGTAGCTGTCACTCTTGATAAATATTATTAATACCTATAAAATAAAATTTATAATCCAGGGGCTGGATTTTTATGACCCAAAAATTATTTTAAAAAAAACGACCTATAAAATTACCTAAAAATTCTATGAAATGAATTCAAATTTAAAAAAAAACAACTAAAAATATGAGCATAAACTCGAAATAAATGTACACGACTAAATCAAACACGCACTTTAAAAATGTTAAATGCAATGAAAAATCTTTAAAAATAAAATATTTAATTCTTTTAAATGTTTCTTTGATTGACTTATATCTGCTTCAGAAGTATTAACTACCCCCTACCAACACAACCTTCTCCAGTATAGTAGCAATGCATCACCAGATATATTTTACACCCGTACAAGCAAAGAAGATACAAAGTTAATTGACTACATTATCTTCTCATTCCGACAACTGTGTTTTGGAAAAAATGTATGCATTTATAAAGTATTGATAGTATTAAAACTTCAATATGAAATGATTCACAAATGGCTTATAATTCCTATGAATGATTAAAAAATGACGCAAATCAAGAAAATATTAACTAAAATTACAAAATTCAAAATAATGACATAAACAAATAGCCTATACATTTCCAAAACAAGGGGATCCATTAACATAGTTTATGTACTTGTGATCATTGTATGTAATGAACTAAAATAAGATGAATGTCAACAAAATTCAGGCCCAGCTTATAATATATTAAAATGTTATCAATTTTATCAACAAAAAAATAGTTATATTTTCTAAAAGTCCCTTCTTATGGAATGAACATTTTTTGTCAATACAATCGAATTCCAGTGACCTTGCCTTATTACGTAAGCATAGCAACAGCGTTAGCTCAATTTTATTTCGAGCGAACCGTTATGCCTCATTCACACTCTTGCCTCGCCTCGCCTCGGCGACGCTCGGGTCCGTATCGGTTTTGGTGTCCGAGTCGAAGGGTGCGAGACGCGAGTACGATGTCCAGTCGATGTGCAATTAGAACCCGGAATGTTGACACTTGGCGCGTCATCGGATTTAATTTAATTTAATTTTTCTTAATTTTAATTTTGTTGTCTTTTAATTTTTGTTTAGTAAATTATTTTGCAAAACATGGGTGACTGGACAAATGACACAACAATCCAATTCTTGGAATTATACCAAGTCTAGCCCGATGTGTGGGAACCGAAACATACGCGGTACCACAAACATAAGAAATTGAACGATTCGAAGGTTCGCATATGTTGATGTTATATAGCAAGCTTGACGTCGTACATCATAGACATCAAAACAACGACTTCACGGCAGAGGACTGGGCGAGAGTGCAGAGAGTAGCTCTCGTCCTCAATAGGCTCGATCAGTCTCGCCAAATGTCTCGTCTGAGTCGTCTCGGCGAGGGTGTGGATGAGACATATCAACACAATTGAGTTTGTAAATCAGTCAAGAGAAGATGAACTAATGAACTATAAATAAATATTATATCGACAAAAGTTTGGGGCCTCTCGCGAGCGAATTATCCTGTACAAACTTTTTTTTTAACATTGATAACATTGTACTATTATTAGTATTATTTTATAGGAATTGATTATATTATCTATAAAAAGTGACAGCTGCAGATAATATGACTTGACGTATAAACACGTGAAAGTATATCTAGCAATCCATTTCAATGGCTGAATGGTCTAAGGAATCACCCTGGTGTAATATTAACCTGCTAATGACGGGTAGAGCGGGGCTCGAATCTCATTCGAGTCTAATGTTTTTTTTCCTGAATGTCTTTCCCACCCTCCCTCCCCGCAAGTGCGGGTAGATTACCTTTATAATTCTTCTTTACACATTCCTATGACATTAAAGTAATTGTCATTTAAGCGTATAACCATAATCAGAATAAAGACGTGGTGGAAAAAAACAACCAACTCTTGCAATTACTCTTCAAACGGTCAGAACTATGAACATTGACTTTAATTCTATGGCTGAAAGCTAAGAAAACAAGTGCACTGTTCCATCACATTTTCTAATACTACTGTGATAATTACTTCAGAACCAGTCTTTAAAATGAAATTGTCTTGGAATAAAACAGTGGTACTCGCAAATTCTAAAAATAAACTAGTACCCGAACAAGAGCCCAACAAACAAGTAGAAGAAAACCAAGACGTTGAGAATCATGTTAGTGGGCACGTAAATACCTAACGTTATAATCTGAGAGCTAAATATGTTGTTTTGTTTTAAAAATAAATAAATGGTATGGAACTCTGCACGGACTTTCTCGCTCTATTGTTTGAAAATGGAGATATTTACTCAAAGCTCGTAATATATGTGAAACGAAATAATATACACTAGCAAACCCAAGCATAAATTGCACTATACTTATGCCACACTTTTTTTTTAGTCCCGGTCTTAAATTTTATAGTTTTATTTTTAAAGAATTAATGTCCTCATTTGTATGTCTGGACCGATAAAAAAGATCAATAGTTGGGTCCACAAGGGTCAACACTTCGTATTAAAATTTCAACTTCCGGTCGAAAGTTTTTACATTTTATTAGGTATTGCAAATCTTCATGCCACCGCATTGCTATTAAATTCCTCATTTATAAATTTTGACCAATAAAAAATCTAAATATTTAATATTGAGTCTAAAATGAATATAGATCATTATTGTACAAACATTTCTCCTAAGAGGTTTAAGGAAAAACAAAATACACTTTTAGAGACTTACTTATATTTAATTACTCTATGGCATTGGAGAATTATTTTGTTAAATCTTAAGTAATATCTCATTACAACTAAGCTCACAAAATTGTATTAATATATTTGCCAATATCTCAGGAACTGTTGGAGTTATAAAAATATATATAATATAAAAGTTTATTATTTTTAATAGTACTACAATCTTGCAATGATAAGTTATTTAGTATACAAATAGTTGCAGAGATACGGAGGTTTCTGCTTCTGTAAAGTAACCTAAAAATCATTTTCATGGTAAAATTAAAATAGCCAGTTTATTTATAATATTAATCAACACCTAAATACGAATTTTAATCAAAATCGTTCGAGTCGATTTTGAGAAAATCTATTTTTTCTCTTTTCGCCCTTTTTTAAACTACTCTTAATTTTAAGTTTAAACAGACACACAGACAGACGTAATTGCAAAGACAACTTTTTAGAATTTGGGGGTCTTGAGACGTCGACATCCATCAACATTTCAGGTTAGATTTTCTTTTGCGGTCACAATACTTTTACCTTTTGTGTTCGAAAAGTTTAAAAAAAATAAAATATATATATATATATATATATAAATATATATATATTTACGTATAGCTTGGAAGTTATTGGTTTTATAAAAATTATGCTTCTTATAAAATATTTGTATTATAAAGAGACCTACATATTTGTAACGATAAGTAATTTCATATCTCAAATAATTTAGGAAATATTATAAACAAAAGTTAATTTACGCATCAGACCGGAGCCCTCAAAGTCATTTTGCTGAAATATTGAGAGTAGCCATTTTGTTTTGAATATTTATAAATGTCTTGAAATGAAATTTAATAAAAATTGTTAAAACAGATTTTGAGAAAATCTACTTTTTCTCTTTTTGCCCTTCAGTAAATTACCTTCAATTTTAGGGTTAGGTATCCAATTCCAAAAACCCCGTGGGACAGCCCTATAAAAACCCTAGATACCAAGTTTTATCCCGATCGGTAAAATAGTTTAGGCTCTAGTTGGAGGTACAGACAGACAGACAGACAGACAGACGGAAAGTCAAAAACAACTGTTTTGGATTCGGGGGCTCATGAAACGTCAATATTAATCGAAATCTTGAGTTCGAGTTTTTTGACGATCATTATACTTTCTATACCTGTAAGATAGTGAGAAAGTAAAAATAAAATATTGTTCCAACAACAATGATACGAGTTGAATTGACTCCCTAAATACATATGTTTGTTTGTTTGTAAGGTTATTTATTATTATTACAAATTAAACATATACATGAAACATGAATAAAAAACATGGGAAACATAAAAGGACAAACATTAACACCAGCCCCGAAGGGCTCTCGAAAACGGACACGACATAGGGATACGAACAATCACAACATGAAAGGATTTGGCGGCCTTGCGGCCTGAAAATTGCCACTATAGTTTTGGGGTGGGAAAACTTTCAAAAAACCCACCCCATCGCAAGTAAATGGTCGCCATGACCGTGGGGATACATAAACGTACATAGGATAGGGGAAAAGACAGAAAACAGAGAGAGGAGAACAAGAAACGGAAGAAAAACAGAGATGTTGGTATATAAATAGTGGTTAAATTGTTTCTGGAGTATATTAAAGAAAAATGGCTGTCTTTAGCTTGAATTGGCCAACCCCCAATGACAAAAGGTGGGGTTGGAGACGGACATGTAGACATATAACACTGAACGAAAATGAAGGAATGTAAGGGTCAATACCACATTGTACAGTCCAATATTCATAGAAAGGGTCCTTTAATATAATATTAACGTATTATTTATTACCAAAATTGGTAACATTTTACTATATTATTAGTGTTATTTTATATAAATTGATATATAGGCCTATCAAAAGTGACTTATTCAGGTCACATGACTTGACGTGTGGATATGTGGATACGTGAAAATAAATCTAGTAACTTTTCTGCCTGTTTATTTTTTCCAGCACCACATTCCGTTCCGTTTTGTTCGGGTTGTACGCATATGTACTAATTAAATTAATGTGTTAGGGAATGAAGGTTGAATTTAGAGGATGTGTACCCACATTTGCTTGATGCTTGATGAAAAAGGGCTCTAGATTTCGCTTTCATCTAACAAATATAGTAATATTTTGATAGGCTGACAACATAAAATTTTAAGATAGTTGAGAAATAGCAGCGAGTTTTCCTCTTTACCGTGAGATAAAAAAAATCATAATTTTCTTTCCCCTCTTTTATTTCGACATGACAAATGGTGGCTGTGGGTGAAGGGTGAAAGGTAGTATAAGGTTAGACAGAATAGAGAAGTAATTCCAGAAAACAATGAAGACCATTGTATTTTAAGCTGTGGGGCCTGGTAGTGATTGATACTTTCTCGATAACCGAGGCGGCAGCCTTAAGATTCATTCTTGTATCAGAAGAAGATTAAGATAAAAGTGCCAGTAAAGATATTAGGAGTGAGGTTCATAAGAATATTTCTAAGCCAAGTACAAGTACCGAGGGATAGTAATAAGTAAATATAAGTAAACAATAAATACTCTTAAAATATTTTTATTCAAATATATGAGCTAATTATTATTTACTAACCCTACTGGTTTACACGTATGATTCGTAATTTAGCCCTGTTGAACCTATTATGTGTCAGCCGGGTAGGGGTTCCCCAAGATTTTACGAAATAATTGTTCCTCCTAACACTAAAGTTTATAGATCACTGGAATATAATATAAATAAGTCAGTTGAATGAACACAAACGTGGTAAACAGACGGCGAAAGCGGACTTTATATGCATGCATAACGCATAGCACACAGTACGCAAGAAGTCAATACATCTTATTTTCAATGCTCATTCATGACATATATATAGTGCACAATGTCTAATATTGATTTTACTTTAACTTTCTATACGTTATGAACAAAGTTAATCCTTGAACTCGAGACGTATCAGCCAATGAAAAGGCTAGAAGGGTCTCTAGCCCTGTGAGGAGGAGGGGGGCAAACCTCTCTCTAATCGTCACAAGTGGCGAATTTGCCATAAAAGTGTCGCGAATTAGCCATAAAATTGTGGCGAATTTGAGTTCGCCAGCTATCACACAAAAATTAAAAAAATTCCTGATGGTGTTTGCTGGTTGTAGCTTGATATTTCCTGCATATCATTGGAAGCATTCCACTTTCTGAGTGATTTATAAACTCAACACTGCCATCAAATACTTTACTCCACTTCACTACCTATTCCTATAGGTACTTCGTTTTTTCTTTGCCTTCAGACAAAAGAATAGCCAAACTTTTCATAAACTTCTCTTACATTCTCAGATTGAACAGTTTTCATCATTTACGTCCGAGGCAGTTGTAATTAATTAGTCAAAGTGTACATGACTTGAATAAACTTGTTCAAACACTGTGTGCTGTTTTAAATGTTCACCTGAGTAACCTAATGTATCAATTTTCAGCTGGTGGGGCGAATGAGAAGTGAAATTTGCCACACCTGTGGCTACATTGAAAATTATGCTGCCCACCTCTGCAGTACAGCCAAATAATCGCCTGTGTTAAGCAGACGTAAAATATCTTCTGTTAATGTTTGAAATGCCTTATGATCGCCTTACTCGTTTATTATTAGCACATTTTCTTTGGTTTAGCATAAATGACTATTATTATAAAAATGATTGAAAATACATATTACATTTTTGTTCAAAATAATTTATTTGATAGTTATAGCGAAAAGCAGACAGACGAGTTAGACTAACTGTTGCGTCAGTTGAATGTGTGCGCTAGTTGTATTTACATGTGTAAACCTCAATTGGTGTGACAATAAACAAAGAACTCTGCCTTCCAGCTAAACAACTTCAATTCAACTGTCTCGCAGGTAAATGTTTGCACAAATTTAGTGTAAGCATTTATTTGCATGACAATTGGGTTGGCATTGAAATTGGCGCCAGCTAAACAAGACAGTGTACACGGGGCGTAGATGCATGGTTTTCAACCCGGCCTAAGTGCCCTTTCACACGAAATATATTTTACCGCGCGATATTTTACCTCCCTGTGTAAATGATCCCATTTGAACCAATGTATCTCAGCGGATAAAATTCGCGACAAAAACATCGTGCGATAAAATACCTTGCGTGTGAAAGGGCACTAAATGATTACTCTATTGGCTATTAAGGTCATTAGACAATTTGTATTACTGTACAAAGATATTTTTGAGTCTATAACATCTTGGCAGGGAATAAAACATACGGGGTTGTGGGGGTGGTACAAGGGCTAACTTGGCAAAGATAGCAAGTAGCAATGTCTTAGCCCATTATAGCAACATCGACCAGATATGGGAGCCACGTAACTCAAGTTAGCCCGCCACATCGCCAATTTTTTTGTGTTCAATCGTTTGTGCTCTATTTGTGCTCATATTTGCCCAAACATGAACATTTGTGCTGTGAAACTAGCCCTTTTAGATAATATTTAATGTGGTGGGCCAACTTGAGCTCAAGCTAGTCCACCAAATATTGAAAAATACAACACAACATCATTTTATTTACGTCACTACATTGTGCTCATATGTGCTCGAAAATTAACACTTGTTCTTTAAAACTAGGCATTCTAGAGAACATTTATTGTGGCGGGCCAAATTGAGCCTTCCCTATACCATAACCAGTAGAAAAATTGAGTTCAAGCTGACATGCCACATTAAATATTATCTAAAAGGGCTAGTTTTACAGCACAAATGTTCATATTCGGGCACATGTGAGCACAAATAGAGCACAAACGATTGAATTTTTTTTGGGGGGTAATTTGGTGGACCAACTTGAGTTACGTGGGAAGCCTGCGTTCGCTTTACCTGTATGAGTCATTAGTTGAGATAATCTGACCCTCTGCCTCGGTCTGACATTATTCTCTGCTAGTTTATGTTATCTCTACAATCGGTACAGACAAAACAAGAAATGTTATGAAATATACATTTCAAATCTGTATTTGCAATAGTAAATTCGAACACATGAATAAAATTAACGAGTCAAACTAGGTTAAACAAACCAATTAATTCTAAATAAAGACAATTGTACTACAAACTAAGATAAAATACAATTATTCGGGTTTAACAATAACAGTATTTAGATGTATGATTATAAATGATGTGATTTAATCACTTTAAAACTGCTTTCTATACACTACAAATATTTTTATTTAAAATATTATCAATATTTCATTGTGTGCACACCAAAAGCATGTCTAAAAAATAACTCTGTGGCGTCATCCCGTATGCGAACAATCGGCCTACCGAACGAGCAGCCGCTGGATGTTGGTGAAGATAGAGCTTACATTTACGTACAAGATGGTCAGTGTCAGTGGTCAGTACAACAAACCTTGCGTCCGTTAATCTCAATTTTCTAGACCGGAGCCTTATTTTTTTTATTAAAATAGCTACTTAATTGTCCTTACGAGTTCGAGTTGACCTCATACCAGACCCATTGCTCCAAAGAAAAATCTGAAAGCGCTGGAGATTGAACTTTGGACCTATATTTCTGTAGCCAGGAATTTTTGAGCACCAAACCACAGAGGGGGTCTACTATGAATGTCTAGCTATACTAATTTTCAGTCCCATGCATTACTTACTTTACCTTAACACTGATACGTGAAAAGCATAAAATAACAAGTTTTACCCCTTTTAACTTATGAACTGTAATGATTTGAAATAATTGAATTACTCTTTATAGCTTTGAATTATACACTTGTTAGAACTGTGCAATAAATGTTTTACTGTCGAATGACCTAAGTGACCTAAAGCGTGTGTTTGGGCGTTCATGAATAGCAAAGGGGATCCGACAAAGAGAATCCTCCCGAATTACGACCATGTTAAAACTATTATCCGCGTTTTACAGCTTTGTCAACAATCTACAAACACTTTTTATTTATTTTTCTTATGTCGTTGAGCTTCCGCACTCACTTATTACTTTTTCTTTCAACTCAAGCCTACACAACACACACAATAAATACTAATGTTTGTTCAGGACTTAAGTATCAACTTATGTGCCCATTTCATTGAAGAGAACAACCGACAGATTATCAATAAATAATCTACCAGAGATCGAAAATACATATAATTGTGTGTTGAGGGTTAATTATTCAAAACGGAGTTTACATTCTTCGGTGGCCGCGTGTTCTAAGGCGCCCCTCTCGCAATAGACTAGACTACCGTATACAGAAATATCGGGGTTTGAATCCCGTTCGGGTGTAATGAGCGTTGTTTTTCCACATAAACGCGGGTAAACTTCCTTTATATTCAACGTTCTTCATTCCTAGTTCATTAGCTTAGTTAATACATGAATTCATATAACCTGAACAGATAGTAAAACTTAGTGCAGACTAAAATGCCGAATGAGAAGATTGGGGTTCGATCCCAGTCAGGTGTACTAAGAATGGATTTCCTTAAACACAGTTTTTCACTCTCCATTCACGCAAATGCGGGTATCCTTCATTTGAATCCAACCTTCCTGATCCATAACACTATAGTGTAATTAGTGCATAGGCGTATAACCCGAACGTGTATTAAGGCGCGGCTCAAAGAAAATTAGGAAATCATTAATTACAGTAAATTACGACATTTTTATTTAGTTTACCCTTTACTGTAGAAATATTTATAAATATATGTTCTTCCCAATATTTAAATTGAATACAGCCATTTCTTTTAGTTTTTTCAGTGACATAGTTTTTACGGTCGCTACTTACGCTAATTATTTAAATATAATATGGTATAAGGAAGTTAGAATTAAAATAAGCGCACCACAATTTGTTTGTACAGAAAATAGAAAAATCAAAGTGAAAACCACGCTTTGTTCCAGGTGATAGGCTGTTAAAAAAAATGAAAATATTTTTTAAAAAAAGTGGCCAAAGTTATGCGAAAAATTGCCATTTGTTAAATTTTATTTCTATTAAATATAATTTACATACTGCACGCCTACCTCACTTTAAAAATAGGCCTTACTGTAAACTTTTTTGAACACCATACTGACAAGAACATTGCATTCTAGAATCTTTAAAAAAATCTGAATTAAAAAAACTTTGTAAACCATGTTTCCATTCAAAATAAAAAATGTATTATTACATGATTATAAGCCATATAGAACTAAACTTTTCATTTATGTTGCTAGGTTCAGCAAACAGGTTATTAAAGGCTTAATCTGATTGGGTAAAGCTGAGGAAGGTAGCTAAGAGGAAGTGAACCCACATTTGCGTGAACTGAAGATGGTAAAATCAGAGTGATAAATCACTTGTAGAAAACCGTTTTATATATATATATATATATATATTTAACGGGAAAACCCCCTTCAGTTCACGAAGGCGAGATTCGAACCTTGACCTCCCCATCATTGGCGATCAAACCAACAGCAAGCAACGTCTAGAACCCTGCTGCGGGTAACTAAGCTTTGTAAACAAATATTCACTTTATCGCGACACCTCGGAGAGAAAGTATTGTGACCGTCAAAAAATTCCAACTCGAGATTTTGATAAAAGTCGACGTTTCATGACTCCCTGAAACCAAAAAAGTGGTTTTCGCGATGTCACCTGTCTGTTTGTCTGTCTGAATCTTGGGCTGGAGTCGAAACTATTTATCAGATTGGGATACAGCTTGGTATCTGGGGTTTTCATAAGGTTCCCCCGAGGAATTTTTGGAATGAGATGTCCAACCTTAAATTTAAGGGTAGTTTATTGAAGGGAAAAAACCAAAATGAATCGATATTATTAAAACTCATTCTAACAAGTTTGAATTAATTTGATATCTGAACATTGTTTATCATTATAAGCAAGTTGTAAATTATCATTTTCTCATAAACATAGCTTTGAGGGTACCACACAGGAAGGAAACTTTCCAATTTTCATCATTTCCCACAACTATTTGAAATAATAACTTATCGTTGTAAAGTTGTAGTACTATTAAAGGTAATTTTTTTATATATTTTTATAAAACTAGGAAGTTCTGAGCTATAAACAAATATAGACTATATACTTTTTAATCCAAGTCTTTGAAAATGAATTTGATTCTTATGCTCTTTGTGTGACAAAGATATTTCTCTTTTCTCAATTTTTCTGTGATAGTATTCCTAGTTCCTAATGCCATAGAGTGGTCCTAATGCCATAGAGTAAGTAACGGTGAGTATTATTTCATTTATGATCTTTGATGTAGTGTTTCTACAAAAATGTATATACCTATTATTTCGTTTCACAAATCTTACGAGTTTTTAGTAAATGCATATTTTTAAGATAGCGAAATAAATTCTGTGCGGTGCACCGTGACAGTCTTTATTACAAAAATACAAAACTGCCTTTACCTTTATGTGAGTTGATTTGTGGACCTATTTTTTCTAAGGCTCTTTATTATAATTATTATTATTGGAGTTTACTGACGTTTCGACACAAATAACACCATTAAGATTCCTTTACTCATTTTAATATGCATACCAATATCCTTAATGTGTTAACCCTTTTTTTAACAATCTGTATATACGTGTGTGTATATTAGCTTAATTTCTTTTAAAACTAATAAATTTTAAATTAAAATAATTTTATGGCAATTTTCAGGGAGCAGAAATAATAGCTTTGACACACATGGCCCCCGCTCTCCTAAATAACATTACTGGATGCGCCCCTGAACTTTAATATCTTCAAAATTAATCCTGCCGTAAGTATGAAAAGGTCTTGTTTGTCTATACAACATGAATAAAGCTATTCAAATAAATAAATTATTCCTTTTTTTTTTTGCACCGCGTCTTACTACCCGTTCGCAGCAATTTCACCTCTTCTTACAAAACCAATGTTATACAAATAGGTTTATCTAATCAAGAAAACAATGTTTATGCTAATTATTTATAAGCTAAACAGAATCAAGCCTACTCTATAAAAAAACCTTTTGACATACATCATGCAAATACATCACTGGGAACATTTTCAACAACTCAAGATTTGGTGGTAATAGTGGCAATAAAGTGAAAGACAATAATTAGCGTCAAGTCAAGGGTTTTACCTGAACAGGATATAAATGGGGTGAGGGAAGGGGAGTAGCTGGGATTACAAAAAAAAAGAGATAGAAAGATAGATAATGCCAAAAAGGGGTTAGAGAGGAGAGGGAGAAGTGGTTCGGATAACAGACACATATAGCGGGAAACGGCTGAACATTTTCAACAGTTTAGGCATGATTTAATTTAAAAATACAAGATTTTGTTTAAATAATTTTACTATAAATATTAATCGTGTATGATAGAACATTATCTTATTCTCTATAACAGTATGATAACTTTAAAGCTACATTCTTGTATTCAATGTTTGATTTGATTTTAATTTAACCAAAATTATGTCTTATTGTAACTAAATAAATATTAACTTGGACATTTTTTATAAATATAATTCATATTAAATTTAAAAGTGAAATAAAATGCAAATAACCTCAAGTTGTTATTATGTATAGTTTTTGAGAAAAAGGCTACACAACTTTAACGTTCTTATATAGTAGGTGTCCATTCGAATCTTAAGAATAGTTGGGAAAGTATATTGTAGTATTATTTCGGCCCCAGCTGTTGTGACGTTGTAATAATAATAATAATAATAATAATAATAATAATAATAATACTTAGAACCACGTATTACTACCTGTTCGAGTTATATGCTTAAGTACTAATAACTCTAATGGGTTAGGGATAAAGAAGGTTGGATATACAGGAAGTGAACCCACAATTGCGTGGAGGGAGAGTGGAAAACCATTTAGGAAAAACCACCCCCAGTTCACCAGAGCAAGATTCTAAACCTCCATCTCACCATCCTCGGCAGTTTAGCTCAACACAAAACACACGCGTTAGCTAACTACACCACCGAGGCGGGTTGTGGCGTTGTACTGGGGGTGGATGTGAATGCTTTATCAAGGTAAACGAAATACATACATACATACATACATACATACATACATACATACATACATACATACATACATACATACATACATACATACATATATATACACACATGTATATATATATATACATACATTAATGTTTCACAGTTACAAGTTGAGGACTGTACCCACATTTACTTATAAAGAGCGTGGAAAAGTATTTAGTATGTTACTATACCTGACCAAAATTTGAATTAAGATTACGCCTCCTTTGGAAGTACAGCCTATTTGATCAGGGGTCTTCAACCTTTTCATGTCCAAGGGCCAATATTTCTGTCTCTTGTTGGCTCGCGGGCCGCAGTCCTGTACCGACAGTAATCAGATTGAATTCATATTAAAATATTCGTATTGGCTCATTTTTATACATTTATACTCACACTAGGGAGTAGGCCTGTCTCCCACAGGGAAAAATTTCTTATATCTCATGAAGTGTGTTTTATGGGGTTTTTCCCTATTATTATATTTTTCGTGGCAGGAGGTAGCCAGATTGGTCTTAGATTCCATATTTGTCACTAGCCCGTTAAAAGTACTTATTTAAAAACGTAAAACGTTTCTTCGCGTAAAAGAAAAAAAATCGTTTACAAAATAAAGTAAATTAATTAAATAACACACGTGTTTATTTTAATAATTGATTATGTTAAATATACATATGTATTTGTTATCTTTTCTCGTGAAATAATTAAAAAAATTTCATGAACCAGCGGGCCGCAAAATATGTTATCGTGGGCCGCGGATTGAAAACCCTTGCCTTAGAGCATACAGCCGCCGAAATGAATGAGATGTGAATTCAATGTCTTGTATTTTAGACGGAAGTGATGTTTGTTTTCCGAAGCGACTAGTGACTATACTATTGAGTCTATTGAGCCGAGACACTAGAATCGGTGGACGCACGGTCTTAAGACGTCATCCTCAAAATAGACTAGACTACCAATGGCGGGGAGATTTGGCCAGCCAGGTGTACTGAGGATGTTTTTCCTTAAATGTTTTTTCCATTATCCTTCCACGAAAATGCGACTAACACTTTGGTGTAATTATAGTACAAATGCGTGTCTAACACTTAAGCTCAGTTGGTAACGTGTATATGTACTAAGATAAGAGTCCATGTTCGATTCCCGGCATGTCTGAAAAAAAATATTATTGGTAAAATGTGGTTTACACTTTCATGGTGATTAATAAATGGCATAGGGGATGGGCGTTGTGTCTGTCCTAAATTTAAGTTAATCTATAAGTAACGTGCTGATATAATCACTTAGAAGGTACTCGTTAAATATCTCAAACAAATTAAAATTAAATATAAATGCGTTTGAACGGGTAGTGAAGGCTAAGTGGTGACAAATAAATATACTGTAATGAGACGAGCTAATAGAGTGTTTCTTATTCCAAATCAAACGCTGTCAAATGGAACAGTCATTTTTTTAAAGTTTATGCAGGAAGCACAAAGGAGCAAGTACTGTATTGTCAGGGTATCTATGTACCCACCACAAGTGACCAATTATTCTTCTTTTTTTCCCCCTTGGAGATAATTCTTTTCTTGATCAAGCTAGAATCAACATCAACAAAAATATCCCAAAGTATAACCATATAATACTTAAATAGCAAATTTAAAAAATAAAATAAAAAATCCAATGGATCATATCGGCTATAGCCTCAGGAACAGATAAACAGACAGATGGGTCTAAAGATGGACATACAGACAGACATACATACTCGTACATGGGGACAGAATAGTGAACCCATTATTTTGTGTTCGAGGGCACAAAAACTCAAGGGTTAGTGATAATCGGGAGAGGAATATTTTCACAGTTACAATCCTCTATCTAGATGAGAAGATAAAAATTATCTTCTCTGATTATCACGCTGACAAAGGTGTTAGTATAGTTTTCTGAGGACGAAGAGGTCGTGGTTGGAAATCCAGCCGGGTGTGCTGTGATAGTTTTCTCTAAATTGATTCACCCTCTCTCTCCATGCAAATAGGAGTACACTTGCTCTAAAGTCTATTTTCCTAATACCCAACCCATCAGTGGACAGCATGAAAGCGTGTTACCCGAATTAGGGCCGGTCTTATGACTCCTGGATGAATATAAATCTGGCCGATAAATATTTTTATCTGGTCGATAAGTTCAAAGTGCGTCTTATGACTGCCAGATGGCATTTATCTTCTAGATAAAATGTATTTACCCATCATATTTTTATCGTGAGGTTTAAGTACCTGATAGCTTTTATCTGAAAGTTAAAATGGTCGTTGCCATAGTGACGCGTTGTTTTTCATGAGGTTTCACCTATCAGAATCTGTTTTTAGGTTAAAATCTTGGATCACATGTTTAGTACGCACAGACCCAGACTCTCACTATATATAAAGCTAGAACATTTAATTAACACTTTTATAAAACCTGACACGCTATTTGTAGGGTTTTATTTATATAAGAACAAATTATTTAAATTTGAGTACAATAGATTAAATTTTCTAAACGTGATACCAAAATATTGACCACATTTTGGCAGACAACGAAATTTGTACTTGCAATACGAGCTTATGCGCCCACGTGACGCCATTTGTTGTTTCGCCACCAGCCAGGTTGTAGCGGTAGCAGCAGGGTCCATACGCATGCGCCAGTAAAAACAGTACCAACCTTGGGTTTTCTGCATAAAAATATATTTATCCTGCAGATAAATTCAGTTCATAATACGCGTAATATATTAAAATGTCTGATAACCTTTATGTGGCCGCTAACTTTAACCTCCCGATATCAATATTTATCCGGTAGTCATAAGACAGACCCTAAGTAGTAAGACCCAATGCTAAAAAAAAGCATGAATAGATAGAAAGACTACAGTAAACGGGGAGGTTGTAGTGGGAACCGGGAAAAGAGGGAGGAGGTGGGGCAGAAAAATAAAAATAAAACGCAAACATTGTTAATGCGTGCACACCTAATTTCTATTTCAAAATAAACGACAGATGTTAAAAGATGAAAAGGCATCTAAACGTGAGCCACGAAGCGAACTATTTGTTTACAAATCTTTAAAAGATAGCTATAATTAAATAAAAATCTAGCATTTATATTTGGGATGGTTTGTTCAAATGTGACCGCTTTTTTTTAGGACAACTGTTTTACTTATTTCCTGGAAATGACTCGGCATGAAACTTTAGAGCCAGTCGAATTCAATTACTTTAAGGACAACAACAAATGAAACGTAGCACATGTTGTATAACCGTAAGGAATAGTCCCGTGTATTCTTATGCTCGGTGTGCCATAAGAATAATCTTAGCACCTCTTTTAGTAGTAGACTATTCAAAAACGGGAAAAAGAAAATTTTGTTAAAAAGTGGAAATGATCGATTCGTTTATTGTTTTTATTTTTAAATGTTCTTCTTTATGACAAGCCTACTATACTTGATATTCTTCCTCCCTTCATCCCTCTCCAATTAATCTAACAATATTTGTTATGTAGTCCTCCCTTCATTCTGCCCCTTTCCAACTGTAACATTTCTTATCGTCAACAACAATGCCGTACTCGAACGAAATAAACCTTTCACAACGCTTTACTAAGTATCATTGTCACTGTCATACGCTTTACTAAGTATCATTGTCACTGTCATTGTCAATGGTAATTGTCAGGTTTTTTGTTCTATGAGCAGAAGGATGCGTAAAAATGATAACTTGATTTGATTATAAGAGGTAATTTTAATTTTATTGTAAGCGTTTCATTTTATATTAGTTTTACCGTGGACCAAAGTACAGTTCAAGTTGAATAATAAGACAGAAAAGTTACTATCTCTACTTTCACGTAATCATACGTCAAGTCATGTGATTTGCAAATGTCACTATCGATAGTATCAATATCTATAAAATAGAACAATACTATGGTAAAACGTCAATGTTGACAACAGGCTTTTTTTTATTATGTTAAACTGTCCTTCCTATGAAAATCGGACTAATCATTCTCTTATACCTAGTATTATAATTTTTCACCGAACCCTCAAATAGTATTCTCCATGGGCTTGGGAGAATTTAATTTTTGGAGTTGGAAGGTTTCAAAATAGTAAGTTTATGACATGATACTAATACTACTAAACCCTAAGAAATAATAACATTCTTATTTTATAAAGTAGTGTTGGAACTTTATTAATGTTAAGAGGGGTGGAGGGGGAAATAATAACATTTAAAAAAAAACTTTCTATTCTTCTCTCTCTCAGTTCATGTTAGAAAATTGTGTGCTACCAGAAGCTATTTATAATGGTTCTCGTTTTGTTAGTTATTGAGAATAGTGTTTCCCCTCGAAAATATTTGTATACTTCTAAAGTAGTCCTTGGACAAATTATTGAAAATTGGATCCCTCCAAAAGCTATTTAAGAAGTGCGCCCCAGAATCTGTTTCATAAATTAGATTCCCTAGAATCTATTTAAAGTGGTCCTTACCCAGAATGCCTTGAGAAGTTATTTAAAGTGTTTTAGCTTTTTTATTTTTTTTAGAAAATTATATACCTTTATAAGATATTTGAAGTGGTATTCCACATGCAAATTTTAAAATTGGATGCCCCTAGAAGCTATTTGGAATGGTCTTACTTGGGTTAAAAAAATAAAAATATGTATTTAGAAGCTATTGAAAGTGGCCATAACCCAACAATTTTTTTTAAATCTAATGCTTTTAGAAGCTAATTGGATTAGTCTTCGCTCAAATTTCAAAAGAAATATTATATGCATATAGTAGCTATTTGGAGTGGCCTTCTACGGGTATTTATTTTTTAATTGGTTGCCACTAGAAGTCAGTTAATGCTCACCTGGACATTTTTTGAAAATTAAATGGCTCTAGGAGCTATTGTAATGATAATGTTTTGGGCCCCTTTCATTTATTTGAAAAATCATGGATGAAGTATATTTTTCTTTAAAGAACTGTATGTAAATTTCCCTCTTAGTACTTCATCCATGGATGACAAGGCAACATTGAAAGATTTAATTTCAGTACAAGATTATAAATTCAAGTTATATCTTTATTATTAATAAGTATTGTTAAGTATTTATATAGGTAAAACCTTTAAAAAAATATAAACAATTAGTTTTTGTCGTCAACGACACATTTTTACTATATTATTAGTGTTATTCTATAGGTATTATTTTTCCTAGCACCGTGTCTTACTACCCAGTCAGGTTTACGCTTATTTACTATTTTCGATAATGGGTTAGGGATGAGTTTAGTTTAATTTAGAGTAAATGTACCCGCATCTTCGTGGAAAGAGACTGGGAAACCATTTAAGGAAAAGCACCCACAGTAAAACCAACCGGGATTCGATTCCTGATCTCACCGTCTTCAACAGTCTAGTCTCTTGCAATAGTGACGCCTTAGACTAGCGATCGACAACCTACGGCCTGCAGATTTATTCTATCTGGACCGCACAAGATTTAGCAAACAAACAATTGTGTTCATAAAAGTCTAATAACTAATTATTTCATGAGAAATAACAAGTTCAAAATTTTTAATCGATATTTTTAAACACGGCTCGTTAGCTATTTTTTTTTAACGTTTACTTCCCGCGTTATAAAAAAGTTTGTTAACTTCTGCCTTAAACAGACCGACGTGAATGGTATTAATATTATCTATCAAAAATGACAGCTATAGATCACATAGCTTGACGTATGACTAAGTAAAATAGATCTAATTTTTTTTCTAGCTTTCAGATAAGGCCTTGCCTATGAAAATTGGACTGTATCAATCTTACAACAATGAGTTATGAGAATTTATTAATATGAACATTAGAATAAAATATTCAGCAGATCATCGGTACGTTCCTATGCCACCGAACGTTAGAATGACAAAGATTAATCAAAACAAAAAAATCACGACTGAGTCAATTTATTTTCCCACGTGCACATGTGGATTGCCCATTGATTACGGTGCTCATGTAAATAATTGATAGCTGATTACCGGGGACTCTAGCTGATTGATACTCTGAAGATGAGACAGCAACATATGCTAATAATTCTTTTCTTACATTGCATTCGCAGTTTGTTAAGAACGGATCGTTATAAGTTCGCGCGTGTTTTGTTTAGTGAGTTCAACCGCATGCCTGCGTTCCTAACTAAGTTTTTTTTATGGTTTCTTTGCTAGCACCACGTCTTACTACCCTACACATTTGTACTAATTACAATAATAATTATGATGATATTGCGCGTCTGGGCTACATCACTCGTAGCCCAGTTTGCGGAAAGATTAGACAGTACAAATGTACCTTTGCCCAGGGGACACCCGAATGTACTTATAGTACATCCTTTTTATGAAGGCTCTTTCCATGTCCCGATGAGATGAGGTGATGATGATAGTGAATATGAGGGTGTGGAACCAGTGGTCCGAATGTACTTATAGTACATCCTTTTTATGAAGGCTCTTTCAATGTCCCGATGAGATGAGGTGATGATGATAGTGAATATGAGGGTGTGGAACCAGTGGGAACTCTTAATTTGACTTAAGTATAATCAACCAAACCCTGATGACCTTTGGGATAGTTGCACTTTTGAGAAAATTATCCAAATTACAAGCCGAGAATTGAACCTGGGACCCCTAATCTTGTAGCCAGGTGCACTGACCCCAATACAACGGGGCCGATCACTAATTACGATAACGAGTTAGGAATTAGAAAGGTTTAATTTAGAGGAAGTGAACCCGAATCTGCGTGGAGGGGTAGTGGAAAACCATTTAGGAAAACCACCCCCAAGTCACCCGGCCGAGATTAGAGCCTCGATTTCCCTGTCCTCGGCAGTCTAGCTCAACATGAATCTAGCGCGTTACTGAGGCGGGCGTGTAGTTTTATAGATATTTATAATATCTATTAAAAGTGACAACTGCAGAACAGATGATTTGAAAATTGTTTTAATAACTTTGATAAAATTTGCAAAAAGAATTTCCGTCATATAGGCTATATTATTATTATTAGCACCGCGTCTTACTACCCGTTCGGGTTATACGCACTTACGCTAGTGTGTAATGGTAGGGTGATTGTGAGATGAAATGAAGGACCTACATTTTAAGTGGAATCCGAACTACGGTGGAGGCCTGGAATTCTTCACATTCACAAGATGTTTTGTCAGAGGTGAAGGAAGGGTTTGGTAATCAGATAAATCTTTGCCGGGACCGAGGATTGAACCCCGGCCGCCAGCATAGAAGTCTGACACCTTACCCCTAGACCGCCAGGTCACCCCATATAGGCTATAAATCGGACTGTAACTTATCTGATATGTATTCTGAAACTTTAAAAATGACACCTGCACGTGGGAATTGAACCCGGGACCTTAGGCCAAATATCTCTGGTTAAATTCCCGTGTCCAAGTGTCATTTTTCAATTTTTAGAATATGGTATCTAGATGCGAGTAAATCCTCATTAAAACAAATATAATAACTTTGACTATTTGATGCTTATCTGATATAGTCATATCAGCCACACGGGTCATTGGCAGTGGTAGGTTGTGTGGAATATGTTTTAGTAAAAATGTACTTAACAGCAATACGTATGAATATGTTCTGGTTTGGTTTTGTTGCGTTTTTTTGTACAGCGTCTCACTCACTACCTGCCCAGGCAATTCGCATTCAACTATGCTAAGAGAGTTGGAGATGAAGGAGGTTGATTTCATAATGAAATGTACCCACGTTTACGTATATGGAAAATGAGAAGCCATCTTTAAAAAAAACACCCTCAGTACATACGTTTGGTATCCAAACCATGACCTTCCCGCCACCATACTAGATACGATCATCCCACGTGTTCACAGATGCGCGTTCTGTTTCATCTCATTTCTTAACTCTGCACAAGCATCACCGTTCATTTCTTTCCACAAACTTTAATTTTATTTACAAACTCGCCGTTTTATGAAAGAAGTGGTCAAAGCGTCTAGAAAGAAGTCAACTCAAGAAAAAAGTTATATAGTTGTAGACTTATAACAAAGATTTTTTGACCGGAAATAAAACATGAGAAACATGGTGCTTATCTTTATGGCCCTGAATGAGTAGCTAGTGGGGCGTATAGCTTCACTACGTCACACCGCGAGATAGTACTGTGATTTTTACCTTTATTCCCCCTCCTCCTGGCCATGTCCTCCCCCTCTTCCCCCTACCGCCACCCTGGCCTACCAACACAGGACATGTTGGTTCTTGATGATTAATTATTGTTAAATGATTATTGTTAATTAATTATTGTTAATTGATTATTGTTAATTAATTAATTGGTAGGATAGAGGTGTTGGAGTTCTTATTCATTGATTAGGGCGTTGTAGTTTATTAGAACCTCGCGCTACGGCTGTTGGGGGTAGAATGAACATTGGCTCTTCTGTAACAAGGCTCGGTCCCGGAACAAGCAGCATGACCCTCGCGCTATGGCTGTCGGAGCTAGATTGTGATAAATGGGTCCCCCTGCCTTGAGACCCCCTCCTACTTCGCAACCCTGGCGCCAGTCTGGCGGGTCAACAAGACAAGTCAGGACAAGAATAGATCATGACTTCTGCAACCTGGGTTTTCCCAATGACGTCATCGCAACCCCTGGGTTTTGTCACCGCTAGAGAGCATTGACACAGCTCCAATTATGCACAATCAGGGGACACGGTATCCTCAGTTAGGGTCCGCTATCCCCGTCACAAAAGTCTACTAAAATTGTTTGTTTGGTATCGTCTTTCACAATGCATGGATATGTGTATCCGTCATGGACCAAAGGAGTAAGGTAGAATTGTTCCAGAGTTTATGTTGTGTGAGGGAGAGTTTAAGACCACCCTCCCCCGAGCGAGATATGAATCCACTACCTCAAACCGCCATAACGTGTACCCGACACACAATACCTCTTAATCAACAAAGAAATTTAATGTTTCTCTATATAAAAATTCATAAGTAACACAATTATTTAATGGCCGTAAATATATTTTGACAAAATAATATATAACAGGGCGGAATACATGGCGACAGTTTGGCGGCTCGTCAAGACAAGAATATATCGTGCCTATGAATGATGGCGCATTGGTTTTCCCTGGTGCCAGGTTGGTGGACAGACAAGAAAAGTCACGACAAGAATAGATCGTGACCTTGGCAACCTGGGTTTTCCCTGGCACCAACATGGTGGCCCAACAAGAAAAGAATAGATATTGAGGTCACTGATCCTGGCAAGGGATTTTCCAGGGCGCCAGGTTGGCGGGCAGACAAGTCGAGACAAGAACAGATCGTGATCCTGTTCTTCTCGTGACGTCGAACGAGGGAGGGAGCGTATAAAGAGGGCCCCCCACTTGGTTGTCTATTTATAAACGTTTGTAGAGCAGCTCAAGATGGACAAGTTACAGCAGCTGGTAAATATTGTTGACACCGTGCAGACCGTAAAATTGTGTGATCTAACCGTAGATCAAAAGTACTCGGTGGATAAATTAAAAGTGGTCAACACAAAGTTCGGGAGACGCCTAATAGCCTATCAAGATGGCGAGTTTTGTGTATTTTTACCCTGTAGTTTTGGTACTCTAACAGATGAAGACGTGTGTGAACTTAATAAAGAAAAACTGGTATTTACCTACGCCGGAGTAAAATCCGGTTCACCTACCATTGTAAACTTTGAACGCGTTTAAGAGGCAAACAGTTATCAACAACAACATCGGGCAGCGGAGTAGTTAATACATGTGCATCGTGGACCCTACAGAACGTTTAGCTCTCAGGTACGCTCACCATGCTTAGATCCGGCTATATTAATTTAATGTTTGTGGGTCATACGATTGAGGGGCGTGCCTATATGACGGTGGAGAATGTTCACAATGTGGTGGTGAGCGATAGACAGGTAATTTACAAAGTAGAGGAGCGAGGCTACATAGAGTTTTGCGACTCTACCTGCCACACGATAAGAGCGATGGAAGTACTACCCTACGAGAGAATCGAGGGAACGTACATGTGTGATATGACGTGCGCCGTGTATAATTTCCACAAGGAGGACGTTTTGGCTGTGTTGCCCTGACCGCCACCACCACCCTTCCGAGCTCCTAACCACCCGCCACCTTCCTTCAAGATGCCACCGCCACCACCCCCAGAGACACAGGCGTACACAGACCCAGAGTCACAGGCGTACCCAACCCCAGAGTCAACCGAGTACTCACCACCAGAGTCAACCGAGTACTCACCACCAGAGTCATATACCCACCAGGAATCAGAGTTGCCCGAGTACCCACCACCAGAGACGTCTGTCTACCAGTCAGTAGAGTCACCTGCGTGTCCACTGTCAGAGGCGTCTACCTACCAGGCGTCAGATTCACCGGCGTACCCACTGACAGAGTCGTCTGTCTACCAGTCAGCAGAGTTACCTGCGTGCCCACCACCACCGGAGGAGGAGGTAAATTCCGTAGAACACGTAAATCTCGAGGATTTAACAATTTACAGAAATTATTCAAATGTTAAAATTATAGGTTAAACGCCCGCCAACTACATACTCAGTCTGGGCAGTTTCGGTAACGTTTTCCTTCCAAAGTCAATCTATTATTTGGATTGTAAGCGCTTTAAATCTAAAGCACACTGTATGATATATCTTGGTGGACAAAGTGAGATGTTTTAAAGTGAATTAATAAACTAGACGTACTTATGTGTTTCTAGCACTCTGCTGCCGTCATCAGAGATAACGTTGAGATTTTGAAAAAACGTTAGAGTTTGTGAGTAGAGCGAGTGTTTATTTCTTTTGTTGCATCTTCAATTCACATTATGCCATTTAAATGCTGCAGATCCTACGCAAAGCTCTCCAATCTTATTCGGCACAAACATCAATGTCATCAACCACCTCAAAATGCTGCTAACCAGGATACCGGTTGAGACGAGGAGGTATTATGCAGGTTGTTAGACATGAGGAATACAATCGTGTCAAGTGCTTAAACGAACTTGAGACAAATAAAGTTATAACGTTGTGCTATCGGAAGAGACCATCAATGAACCTAATGTTATTGTGCTTGAGTTTGTTGGAAGATTAAGATTGCCAGGTAAAAACTTTAGAGACATTGCCAATATACGCTCTAGCGCCTCTCAACGTGTCTTGAAATATTTTGGAGGGGGCTCCTACTAATTTTCTAGATGGTAGATGTCTTTTATATGTATTGGTCAAAAGACCTAAATAATATTGCTGCTTGTTGTTGTTATGAATGTTTTAAATTGATCAATTGCTGATTGTCAATAAAAAACTAGAAATAAAATGACTCCTAATCATTTTATAGATGGTAGATGTCTTTTATATGTATTTGTCTAAATACCTAAATAATATTGCTGCTTGTTGTTGTTATGAATGTTTTAAATTGATCAATTGCTGATTGTCAATAAAAAACTAGCAATAAAATGACTCCTAATCATTTTCTAGATGGTAGATGTCTTTTATATGTATTTGTCAAAAGACCTAAATAATATTGCTGCTTGTTGTTGTTATGAATGTTTTAAATCAATCAATTGCTGATTATCAATAAAAAATCTAACAATAAAATGTTGTTATTATTTTTTAAATCCTTAAAATAAGTTGGTTGGAGAATCAAAGACCTGAAGGAAACGTCAACATTGTTGTGACTTAGATTGCTACCCAAAGAGAAATTAAAAGGATTGAATTGTTCATCTTATCCAAAATAAAATTATAGTTTATAATATGTATATATAATTATATATATTTAAGAGTATATCTTACCCCTTAATGTGAACAAACCAGTACACGTACTAAGATACATAGGTAATAAATATATGTAAGTCAAAGGTTTCAGGGCTCGATTCCCGTGTCCAGGTGTAATTTTTTTTCAGAATATGATATGTATTAAAAATGTTGAAAACTCTTAAGGAGAAAATGCCACATATAAACATTGTTTTAAATATTTATAATATATATTAATGGTCGAATAAAGGAGGCAGCAGCTTTCTCATCATGGTGTGTGAAGCGTTAGGATGTCTGCCCACTGCGCCAAGTGTCCAGAAAGAATGTATCGCTCTCTCTCTCTCTCTTTGTCTGTGAAGGGAGGTTTGAGACTTGTAATAGAGTTTTGATTTAATCTATGTTGCGTGACTAGTGTCAATGGTCAAGATGTCCAATGAATCACCTGTCCGTGAGGCGTTAGCATGTCTGTCCATCGAGCCAAGTGTCCAGGCTTCGATTCCCAGTATGACTGAAAATGCTGGTTTAAGGTGGGGGGGGGGAATGGGCTTTGTACTTAACTAGATGGTCTTACACTAATTTTTTTTGGTAGATAAACACGTCAAGGGTTTGAAACCCTAAATTAGCTCCATGTCATGATGCTTTGCTGCGTTTAGTATACCAAGACGCGCATTTGTGTGGAGGGAGAGTTGAAAATAGCTTCGGTGTTCAAACTCCAGCCAATCATACAAACAGTGCCCCCAATTAAGTACTTGTACAAAAACCTCCCTAGAATATGCTGGAGATGACAACATTGTTGTGACTTTAGATTGCCACCCAAAGAGAACTGAATGTTTCAACTTATACATAGAGTTTGAGATGGAGCTTCTAGGATAGGCGCGAAAGAAAGAAAGAGGGTTGTATCCATTAAAACACGATCATAGCAGTTTTATAATATTTATTCACACATATCTAATTTAAAAAAACAAACACGGCATTTTGTTGATCCCAATAAACACTTTGTAAATATGAACTTCAAATCAAATTGATCTAATAAATTATGCGTAAATTAGCAAAATCTCTAGAACAGGTAGTAAAATATCTAATTAAAAACCCCAGCATTTTTTTGATCACAGTAAACACTTTATAAATATAAACTTTAAATCAAATTGTTCTAATAAATTATGTGTAAATTAAAAAAATCTCTAGATTGTAAAATGTCAAATTTAAAAAAACCCAGCATATTGTTGAACCCAATAAACACTTTGTAAATATAAACTTTAAATTAAATTGATCTAATAAATTATGTGTAAATTAGCAAAATCTCTAGAACAGTTTGTAAAATATCTAATTAAAAAAACTAAATTTTGTTCATATCGATAAACACTTTGTAAATATAAACTTTAAATCAAATTGTTCTAATATATTTTAAATCTAAACAAATAATTTATCACGTTGTTTCACTTTATATTTATATGGCTATTAAAATAAAGAATTTAAAACAGTTAAAAAAAATTATACTGCCCGTTTACTCATTATATATTTAAGTCAAAATAATACGTAATTATTTTGCTCATCATGGTGTTTATATCTATCTCTGAATCGCTATCAGCATATAGTGAAGGGGTTGCTATGTCTATTGTTGAGGATTCTGAGATAGTGGTTCTATAAACTTTAAATCAAATTGTTCTAATAAATTATGTGTAAATTGCTATGTCTATTGTTGAGGATCCTGAAATAGTGGTTCTATAAACTTTAAATCAAATTGTTCTAATAAATTATGTGTAAATTGCTATGTCTATTGCTGAGGATCCTGAAATAGTAGTTCTATAAACTTTAAATCAAATTGATCTAATAAATTATGTGGGAATTAGCAAAATCTCTAGAACAGTTAGTAAAATACCTATTTAAAAAAAACAGCATTTTGTTGATCTCAATAAACACTTTGTAAATATAAACTTTAAATCAAATTGATCTAATGAATTATGTGTAAATTAGAAAAATCTCTAGAACACTTTGTAAAATATCTAATTAAAAAAAACTACATTTTGTTGATCCCGATAAACATTTTGTAAATATAAACTTTAAATCAAATTGTTCTAATATACTTTAAATAAAAATAAAAATAATTTATCACATTGTTTCACTTTATATTTACATGGCTATTAAAATAAAGAATTTAAAACAGTTTTTTGAAAAAAAAAATTGATAGTGCCCTGTTTACTCATTATATATTTAAGTCAAAATAATGAGGCATCATTTTGAGCATCACGGTGTTTATATCTATCTCTGAATCGCTATCAGCATCTGGTGGAGGGGTTGCTATGTCTATTGTTGAGGATCCTGAAATAGTGGCTCAGATAGGTCGCATTGCGCTCCTCATGTCAACGCGACCTATCCATACCTCCGAAGGTTGAGGCAGCACGTCCAGTGGTCCCCCTAAGTTATGCCTGTCCTGCAGGGAGCCGTCTGAAGAAGCTGGAGGAAATTGTGGAGGAAGCACTTCCAGATCCTGGGTGTCCGGGTCGTGCATGTTCAAGGGTGCCCCTGGGATTTGGGTAGAGCACCGCTCGTCCTCGGGAACATCAGTGCCTGGAGGAAGCTGCTCCCTTAAACGCTGCCGGCGGACAACGTCGGCCAGATAGGTGACCATTGCCGCCGCGAGGTTATCCGCAAGCCTCAAGCTTTCCCTACTCTTGGCTATTTCAGCTGCTTGTTGCACCGCTGTTAGCCCGTTGGCGCTCCACCAGGACCCCTCTAAACAATTAAGTTAGGTTTTACTTTGCGGTGCACCGTTCCCTTTATATTTAAATATCTTATAACCTGCTTATTCATTAACGAGTGAGAAAGTTTCTTCGTGTCAATCTATAGCAGACAGCTATTATAAATACATACACTAAGAAAGTTTGGATTTTAGGTACACATAATAGTTATTGGTTTTTTTCATCAAACCAGAGACTCCTGATAGAGAAAAAAATAAGTATTGTTCATGAATATATATATTTAAAGTGCAAGCAAGAAATTAAACAAGAAGTTCGTATTTTAGGCACACATTACCCTAAATGCTTTATCTTGAAGGGTGGCGTGACCCGCATTTTAAAAACCTATGGCTTAGGGTCGTCAATTATTATAAACACTACGGAATCACCCCCCTTGGCTGTGGCCTGACAACACACACCGGTCTATTGTGGCGATTCTTCATAGTAGGAATGGGCTGGTGTGTTTTGTGGAGGGTCCAATAGCTTGCTTGTGGTTCACGGATAGTGTCATGGCTGCCTAATTGTTGCGGAGGGTGGGTTGGAGGTTATTACGCGCAAATGCGCGTAATCTGATGCTGAAAGGGGTGTCAGCTGATGAGGAGGCAAGAGCCGTGACGCAATCCCGCTGCTGTTGAGCTGCCCCGTTGCTAGCCAGGAGCGATTTCATTGTGGTGGTAGGGGCACCGAAAAGAAGAATACTCTCAGGGTTGTCCATTGAAGCGTGGAGCAAATCCCCCGTTGTGTATCCGTTTTCTGACATAAATAATCAAGACTGTATTTACCATAGGGAGGGATGCATTTGATAAATATTATCAATATCTATAAGATAACACTATTTTTTTCTGCTAGCGCAAGCAAGGAATATAAATATGCCGATGATAGGAAATGTGTTTATTTTTATATAAGTTAATTCAAAGACGCATTAGCACAAAGCTCATCCTGTCAATAGTCAAACCTAGATGCCCTAAGCTAAATATAAAGTATTTTAAACGTGAAAATATATGGGGCTAATAGTTTTCTAATAACTTAGAATAGGTAACAGAGTATATTATGATCTTTGGTGTATTGTTTCTACAACACCGTAAATACCTAATCTAGTTTCACAAAACTTAGGGTTTCTACAAGCTTATCACTTACTCGCACAAAGATAAGAAGCGAGAGAAAGTCCCGGTATCATTTATTTATATAAGTAATTGTTGATATATAATATTATAACTTTTTTAACCTACTTATTCATAAACTATCGAGAAAGGTTCTTCTTTTTTTTGTCGACAAAAAGCAGATGGCTTTTATAAATACAAACAGTAAGAAAGTTCCGATTTTATTCACGCATAATTGTTTTCATGCTCTGAAAAAATAAAGATCGTCCATGCGCGCAAGAAATTAGCCCGAATATTAGATAATATTTGTCAAAGAGATAATCGAACAGGGACTTCCTCTCTCCCGCAGTGCCACGATATTAGAGAATATTCGTCAAACAGAGAACCGATTTAACGTGGAATCCGAACCACGGTGGAGGCCTGGCATTCTCCACATTCACAAGATGTCTTGTCAAAGGTGAAGGAAGGGTTTGGTAATCAGATAAATTTATGCCGGGACCGGAGATTGAACCCCGGCCGCCAGCAAAAAGACTGACACCTTACCCCTAGACCGCCAAGTCACCTGTCTTGACAATTTGACACTCGGACAATGGAATATTGCTTTTAGCAGAGAGAGAGACAGAACACTATATTATATTGTTTTTATGAATAAAAAGAACCCTCCCCCACTTTAGTATATTGTGAGAGTGCTGTCATAGACCTGGGAAAATTTAAATATTATTTAATATATATTAGAACTGAACGGGTAGTAAGACGCGGTGCTAGATATTATATTAGAAACTCAAGCGTAGTTTACTTGCGTCACTATATATATAAAGTTTGATTTGAACATGAAAAATCTAATATTTACAAATACACGTATAATTCAAATATTAGTACTGAACGGGTAGTAAGATGCTGTGCTAGATATTTGATTTTAAAAGGGCCAGTTGAGCGTTGAATCTTGAACATGTCCACTTTCAGCTAGTGTTCGAGCTTGAGTGACCGTCAACGGTACTTTCACAGGCTGGCCTGATGCGACTGTGTGTGTGTGTGTCACTATCTATTCCTGTCGATACAAGACAACGACTCCTCGATGTGTAGAGGTTAATGCCTGGTTCATCGCCCCCAAGATGAACAACCCCTGCTCTGGGGGAGGGGGGGAAAATTCCCGTGTTCATGACCTCCAGTCAGTGGAGGGAAGTGAAGGGGGGAGGGCTTGGCCATCAGACGTCAGCCTGCCTTTGGTGGAGATGGATCTCAACTAGCACAACGTGTGCCACGGATGCCCGCATGCTGCGAACCATTTATCACACTATAGCCCCGACAGCCATAGCACAAGGTTCATGCTGCTTGTTCCGGGGAAGAGCCTTGTGACAGAAGAGTCAATGTTCATTCTACCCCCGACAGCCATAGCGCGAGGTTCTAATAAACTACAACGCCCTAATCAATTAATAAAAACTCCAACACCTCTATCCTACCAATTAATTTATTAACAATAATTAATCATGAAGAACCAACATGTCCTGGGTTGGTAGGCCAGGGTGACGGCAGGGTGATGAGGGGTAGGACATGGCCAGGAGGAGGGGGAATAACGGTAAAAATCACAATACTATCTCGCGGTGTGACGTAGTGGATCCATACGCTCCACTAGCTACTTGAATGATAATGAACATTTATCAGTCAAATCAAGCAATTAATGAACTCATTTTCAATGGGTAGGCTATAAAAAATACTAATGACATAAAATTAATTATTATTTTGTGAATACCTGTAAAGATAAAAATTTAAAAAAAGAATTCTCGTAGTAAATGCATACACTTGTTCTGCAAGACAATCATTTATGTGAAAATATTTATTTTGTATGCCCATTATTTTTTCAGAAAATTATTTAAATCTTAAGACACAAAGATGTAATAAACTTATTTAAGTTTAATTTATTCCAAGCTCATTTCTGTGGCCGCATGATCTAAGGCACTATAGATTAAACTCCTAGTTACGGGAAGTTAGGGGTTCGAATCCCGGTTAGGTGCACTGAGGGTGTTTTTTCAAGAATGGTTTTTATCACTTTATTTCCACAAATGTGAGAACACTTCCTCTAAGTTCAACCTACATCATCCCTATCACATTAGAGTAATTAGTACATATGCGTATAGACCGAACAAATAGTAAGACGTGGTACAAAAATAAAATATTAATCATTTAGAATAATATTATATGAAATCAATCTAAATCATATCAAATATTACACATTTTCAATAGCTAGATGGCAATCTATAGGTCTATATTTTTTTTAACCCTGCGTGTTCCTACCCGTTTGTGTACTAATTACACTAATGGTTTTAAGGATTAGGAAAGTTTTATTTATTGGAAGTGTACCTACATTTGCACGGAGGGAGAGTAGAAAACAATTTTGGAAAATCACCCTCAGTTGATACACCCGACCGAGATTTAAACCTCGATCTCCCCGTCATCAGCAGTCTCATCTAACACAAGAATAGCACCTTGGATTATGTGGCCACCGAAGCTGGTCTATATAATTAACGCTAATCAGTGAATGTATGGACTAATAAGACAGGCTTCCCGATTTCATAAAAAATTGCAACCCTAAATAAAAGATAAATATACAAATAAAAACCTAAAATAAAATGTCTTGATCTGTAAATTTGAACAAAAATCACAAAACGTTTGCACTAAGTTGAGTTAGGTAATTTTTCGCCTCGGAACGACTCGTTAAATCTTAATCCGTGAACCACGTACTGTACCTGTCCGGGCTAACCGCATATTTATACTAATGGAATAGGGATGAAGAAGTTGTAATTCAAATGAAATGTTCCCTTATTTCCGAGTAAAAAGAGTGCAATAAACAGATATTTAAGATAAACTACCTCAATATACTAAAACTCCCCGTTAAAAAAACAACCAGATAAGTCTGACATATTTGTTTGCGTGAGAGGTAGGTGGGGGTTAAAGTGTGAGGAATGAGGGGGAAGAGGTGTGGAAGGGGCCGACTTTTGCACCACATGATATCCGATACTAAATTCTAAATACCAAACATTTATTTAAAACATGAAGTTTTATAAAAATAAATTACTTATTTACAAAAGTCTCTAACCATGAACATATAGCATGAGCAACGATTTTCTACCATGGCATCTACACTACGTGTTATAATTAAGTGGCCAAGTTACGCCCTAATAAAGGAATGTATGGGGGTCTCCCATAAATTAACGAGGCCGAAGCTGATCTATAAAAGTGTAACTTTTTACTGCGTCATCGTCCAAGACATTGAACTGTTTGAAGCTGGTTTTCATTTTACAATCGGCGAGATTCGGTCGACACACGTGGAGCCCTCACTTGACACAAGGACACAGTAAAAAACAACAACTTTTTACCAGTTTTTAAAATCAGAGCTATCTAACGACGTCCTTCTGAACAAATTGATTTTATCAGCACACGACTTACACACTATTATAACTCTAGAACAGACCCAACTCAACAACTGAAATAAATAATAATATAATAATATTTAGCACCGCTTCTTACTACCCGTTGGGGTTATACGCTTTAAGTACGAATTACTCTAATGGATTAGGAATTGGGAAGGTTGAATTAGAGGAAGTGAACCCGCATTTGCGTGGAAAGAGAGAGAGTGTGGAAAATCATTTAGGAAAAACCACCCCCAGTCCACCCGACCGAGATTCGAACCTCGATCTCCCCGTCCTCAAAAGTCGAGCTCAACACGACAAGCGCGTTAGCTAACTATGCCACTGAGGCGGGTGACTGAAATAAAATCCAAACAAATAATGGCAATAATAGATGATAATAATTTTCCGGTGAACTTTTCATAGAATTGTTTTCTTGGATAAAGGGATATATTATTTAAGGCTTTTATTATAATAGTTTTGAAATATAAACATGTATGGTGTATAGGAGACCCGACGTTAGTGATAAATTCAACCACTAAGTGCTGTAGTCGATACGGGAGTACGAGAAGCGAACTGATTTTTTTTGCAAAGAACTGAAATCTTTGTTTTTGCCTTGTTGTAACTAATCTGATAATGTTTCTGATTTTAACGTCTTTTAAGATGAAATGTAGACATTAAAATTTGAAATATCTAGATTGCATTCGTTTAATTTAAATAACTAGATTTTTTCAGAAAAATATTATTTAAAATTTTACGAAATGGAAAAACCTCCCTTTAACGTCTCTATTCGTAACCTATTGGTGTAAATATGAAGGCGGGTAGTAGGACGCAGAGCACAGGCGGTGGGAGCGGGAGTGGAATTCAACCAGCATCTTTAACCGCTCGGATGGGAGTACGTGCAGAAAGCTATTTCGTAGAGACACGAGACAGGTGACTGAACAAATGTCAACAACCTGTGTTCGCATTATGATAAAATATCCCCATCATTTAGGTAATTGACGGTGGATACTTAATTGATATTTAAATCAGGTCCGGTCGTCCATTTATTATTGAAAGATGCCAAGTATGAAGAAGCTATCAGCATGTATTTACTACCATGAGTGAAGTTTCGGGTCAGTTGATACTAATTTAAATAATAGTTAGGATAATATACGAGCAAAAAAAAACACAAAATTATTATTAAAATGTTAATTTCTTAATTATATGATAAAACTACGCAATTTGCATATAAATTATGTCTCGAAACCCATGAGTTACTGTTCTTGTCAAATATTCCGACAGAACATTTAAACCATTTTAGTTTGCGGAATACCTCTAGCATCAAATTATTTGATATTGATATTGCAAGTTAAATAAACAAGTTCATAAATGTTTCTTGGATTTTTTGTCATGTTCCAAGGAATTATTTTTTTCACTAAACCAGTCAATCTGTTTCTTTATCGATCCTCTCCCTCCTTCATTTATTTTTAAATAATTAAATACTTTCTATCGATACTTTCTGTACACGTAACATCCTATATTGATATAGTCGACTTGAATCGAATGATCGAATGGTCTAAGGCGTCACTCTCGCCATAGATGACTACCTATGACAAGAAGATCAGAGCTCAAATCCCGTTTGGGTGTATTGAGTCTTTTTACTAAGTGGTCTTTCACTGCTCCCCTACACAAATGTGGATACACTTTTCCTAAATACAAACTTCCTTATCTCTTACACATTATATTATTGGTACATCTGTGTACAACCCTAAAGACAAGTAAGATATGGTGTTAAATAAATTACTGTGATTGAAATACTTTATATATTTGAGAAAGTAAAATTTACCACAGAAGGTGGGAAAAAAAACTTTGTTTCACCGTTAATTGGTGGAAAAGAGGCCTTCACCCCGAAGCTCTTAAAATTTCCCGTTTTCTTGACATTCTATTTACCAAGGACACAAATCCGGTCCCTGCACTCACATGCAAGCGTTCGGATGCGTCAGAGTAGATCGTGTTATTATGTGCACAACATGGACTGCATGGGGAACTACTTTGGCTAATGGTACGGATGAGGGCGGTTGGGGGGATAACAGTACTTGGAAGTGGATAACACCTGGTATAGGTCATTAGCATAAGTACCGAGTTCAATTCTTGTCGTGGTTGAAAAAATTATATCATTCGTTTAATTAGAACTTCTTATTTCACAGTGATAAATCAACTGTCAGCTGCGTCAGTGGCCGCATGGTCTAAGGTGTCACTCCTGTAATAAACTAGACTGCTGATGACAAGAGGATTGGGGCTCAAATCCCTGTCGGGTGTACTGAGAGTAGTTTTTCCTAAACAATTTTCAACTCTCCACACAAATGTGGGCACACTTCCTCTAAATTAAACCTTTCTCATACCTAACACATTAGAGTAATTAGTACATATGCGTATAACCTGAAAAGATAATAAGACGCTCTGCTAAAAAAACAGACAGGGGTAACTAGGTGTCGTTGTGTCAGCTCCAGACTTAAACTAGTTTGTAAGTCATGGGTGATAATTTGTTTCAAAACGCCTCAGATAGTTTTAACAAAATAAATATAATTCGTTATAGCTTGTATTACCATATTTAAATAGGGTAGATTTGATTAAGAGAAACCCGCAACGGTGGGCGAATGGACTAAAAGTCTCATTCCTCTATTCTAGTTTTACCCTTTGTGGGGAGGTCAGGATTCGAACTCCAACCGGGTGTACTGCAGAAAAGGTAAAACCATCCTCAGTGCACCCAATTGGCTCTCCCTGTCACCGTCTAGCCCAGTGGTTCCCAACCTGGGGGGTGCTAATATCTTCCAGGGACAGAGGTTGGGGTTGCGTGGAGCTATTAGCAAATAACGTTATAGATCAGCTAATAATTGAATGCATTTTTTAATTTCAAACTCTTTTCCAAGCTAGGTAAGACAATTTTTTTCTTGTGGGATTAGCAACACTGCCTACTAGTTGTCAGAAATGGATTTACACTATAGGTCCACTAAGCATGGGCCTAGGGGCGGCGGCTTTAGGGGGCGGCACATTTTAAATTACATTATTTTATTATAATATGTTGTTTTTAATAACTACGTCTAAAATCATTGACTAACATTATCGGAATAGTTCAAAAGTCAGAACGACAATATTTATATTTAAATAACTGTGCTTTGCAATCACTATGTAGCTGAGTTCAGTCTCCCCATCTTCATTATGTTAACTCAAGCTGCTGTAGGGCATGTACACTCCGTCCAGATTGTAAGGTAGCAACGTATTAGCTCAGCCCGCGTGGTATGCTTTACCTCCACACATGACTGCAGAATAGTTTGCCTAGCTACGCCCAAGGCCGAATTTAGAGAAAGCCTTATGTCCTTAAATTATTTCTTGCCTGTCAAATCAATGAACATTTCAGAATTCATGTAACCTGTTTCTGAAATAAGAAGCAAGGTTGTGTATGGTGCATCTTTAAATAGTTCAGGATTCATTCGCTTGCAAGGAAAAATCAAAGCTGGTGGAACGTAAAACCCACTTGCACTCAGACAACAAACAGCAGTGACTAGTTGACCCCTTCCCCCCGAAGATACTTTGCAGACAGTCTTCTTTCCTTTGGTAGAAATGACCTAGGAAGATTTATTAGGAACAGTCGAAAATCCGGACTCGTCCATGTTTAAGATTCGGTTTGGTGGAAATTTGTTATTGTTCATAGCAGTTTTTTAAATTCTTCATACAATCTCAACTAGAACTTTATTAAATCCCATCGCACGCGCTAAACTGCACTGTTTTGGATTTTTAAGTGAGGGGCCTTGCCGTTTGCAGAATCCAACTACTAATTCTTTACCCGCTAGCTTCTTGTTACAGTTGAACCTGCTACTGACTCCTTTAAATTCTGCAAACTTTAAAGCTAACTTCATCAGTTGTCTTCTTGTCAAGCCATAAAATTTGGAGTCCAGCCACCGACACTGTTCTGCCAGCTCATTTTCCATATCTGCAGTGAATGAATTTCTGAACCTTCCGAGGGATGTAGAAACTGTGCCCTGAAACATATCCTGCCAGTTTAATGAGAAACCTGAAATTTTAAAAGGCAATGTAGCATTTGAGTTGAGGTGTTTTATAATGTTTTCTTATAATTTAAATAAGTTTGACATTTATTAAATATAAATGTAATTAATAATTATTGCCATAGTTTGATTATTAACATCCTACAGAGGTAAGATTTTTATTTTATTTTATTATGCATTAAACAAGTTCTGCCACTACATGCTTAAAGTAGGAATCATTTTTCTGACCACTGTGGAGTCACCACTTTGATATTTAATTTCAAACAAAAATTATAAGCAAAAAACCATAAAATATCCCCTCTAGAGTTATAAACCTCCTTAATAGATATAGCTTACAGCTTTAAGTCGCTTGCGAAGCGTGCATTCATTTGTCCCTGGATGTTTTGCAAATTGTCGTTGGCTATGACCTGCTGCAATCATTTTGTTTGCTTCATTAAGTTTTTCCTGAGTGAATATCAGCTTCCTTTCACTGGTTCGTTTGTATTTCCCCATGCTAAATGTTATTTATCCGAAAGAAAAAATTGTTACTAAATTAAAAGAAAGCACAGAGCATATACATGATCACGTACGATTTTTAATTTGGTCGCGTAGGGCAAGAGTACGCACAAACCTTCGACATCTACCTAGGTGCGTACTCTTGCATTCTACTGCAATAATTTGAATTATAACCGCTAGATAGCAGCCCTTTATGACAAAAATGTGATTCTTCACATCATTCTGTTCCACACAGATCACACTACTATAAAATACAAAAACAAGTCTACTATTTTTATTTATTTAGGAGAGCTTAAAATTACTTTAAAAAAAATTAGTTTATTGACTGAAAATGGATTCTTACCTTCCACAGCCGTACAGAATTTTGTTGACCGAAGTTAAAAAGCTCAAACAAACTTTCGACAGTCACAACCAACGTGGGCTAACCAAATCACTTCCCATGTTTGCCGATTGCTGACATATTAATGTGCGTACTCTTAGACAATGCGTATTCTTAGACGCCCTTATGTTCTAACTATTGATCAGTTATTTAATATGTAGATAATGTAGTTATTGTTATGATTACTTTCACACCAAAAGTTGCTATTTGTATCATTACTTTCATACCCAAGTTGCTAATAGGATCATTACTTTCACACCCAAGTTGCTATTAGGATCATTACTTTCACACCTTAAGTTAAGTACCTATTTATGAAAGTGGAGTTAAACTGTAAATGTAATTTTATAAACACCCTACCTGCTTAGTGTTTTTTAACCCTCAAGTTTGGATCAAAACTATTAAATCAAGGTCATGACATTGCCATATAATTTTGTACTGAATTCATTAATAGTGTCGATTTGTATACACCTATACGTCAATCTAAAGGAACTTAAAACACATTTCCCACTAAAAATATAGTAATCATCCGTTATAAATACTAGACAATAAGTAGAATATTAAGACTATTCATTTATTTAAAATATATTATGTTGATTCTAAGTTAAATATGATTTTAACTTTAAAATATAAATCTGGGAACATACAATATATTATGGAGAATAGAGCCATTAAGAGATGAAATAATTCTGCATTGTTGGAGTTTTAATTATAAAGGCCTAAATAATTTTATAACAATTCAAAAGATTAATATTTTGAAACAGATAAATACGTTCACAGGGGCGCACTTTATTTTTTCACAATTTAGTAGAAAAATGATTATTGTAGTGTACATCGTAATCGAGCCCGGGCCCTTGTGCTTGGCGCACCAAAGCTTCACCATTGAGCTACCTACTCAATATTAGTATAATGCTAAGAAGTACTTATTAGTCATACTTTAAATCAGATTTGGTGAAAGACGTGCGCCAGGACATGGCTCGTTAATA
>CABFOW010000727.1:203915-216185 GCA_902141385.1 Timema californicum | reverse complement strand
CTAATGTGTAATGGTAGGGTGATTGTGAGATGACATGGAGGACCTACAGTTTAACTTGGGATCCGAACCACGGTGGAGGCCTGGCATTCCCCACATTCACAATTTAAAGTTATAGCTATGTTAGTAGTTCCAATAATTTGAATCTGCTTTACTTTACATGAATTGCATAAAATGGCCACTTTTGTGCTGAATGCAAGGCTGCAGTCGTAGTTTCATAGAATGCCATACTTTTTCAAAAATACATTGCATTGATTTTAGCCTTAAGGTAGCCATTTTGAACAATTCCTATGATGTTAAGAATCTTCCTATTACTGTAGTATAAACATTACTATAGCTCGGAAAAAGGTCAAATGGGATACATGTTTATATTACAGTTTTCATTGTTTTTTTTGTCTCAGGTTCATTGATGAGTTGGGTCACATATGTGTCAGTACCACCTGTAAATTAGTCTGTAGTATTTCCTCTTATTGTAGTTCAAATCTAATAAACACATTTCAACAGAACGTTGTACACACACGAATCCATCCCTCTGGGGACATCTAATTTATTTATAAAATAGCCCCATGCCCTAGGTCAGGGTCTGCGGTTAGATTTCAAATTATCACATTCCGCAAATATTCCAATAATGTGACCAAAGGGGTTTTTTGAAACAAATGAGTGGCGTGTAGTATACACACAGTTGGCCGCGCACACATGAAACAGGTGCCAAATTAAACCCTGAGCAATGTTCAGCTGTAATTTTTATCCAGTGGTTGAAACGGTTCAAATCATTTTTCGTCATGATATACTAAATTTTAGGATGGTATATTAAGTTCTTGTATTTCAAAGAAAAAAAATATTTTTAAGGAAGAAAATAAGAGTGAGAAGTAAAAACTGTTGTTTTAATATCGTACCGCTAGATTATGGAGATATACAGGGGTTTCGGAAACTCATAGCCCAAACTGCGTATACAGCTTGTTTGAACCAAAATTAATACAAAATTCCTATAAGTGGAAAACTATGCTAGTACCATTAAATCGTGTTCAAAGTTTCGGTGTACAGCGGTGGGAGAGCAAAAATGTTCAAGCATGCGTGTATAACAAGTTATATAGGAGATAGTTACGCGGCAATCCACATTTACGAATGGCAAGCACTTTCTGTGATTTAGGACCGTTAGTTATGACACTCGGAAATTAATTGCATTTCTAGATGGACTGGTGTGTTGTTTACTATTAACTGTGGTATGTTATGTTGCCATGCTTTAAGATGTAGAGGTGTTTAGTCCCGTGCACCTAATTCCTACGCAACCTGTTGTACACTCATGCTTGAACATCTTTGCTCTACCGGCGCTGTACATCTAAATTTTGAATATAATTTAATGGTAATAGCATAGTTTTCCGGATTTAAGCGTACATTAATTTTGTATTACTTTTGGTTCAAACAAACACTGTGTTGAGTTTGGGTGATGAGTTTCCGAACATTCTGTATATTTAATCGTGTTTGATGAATGTGAATGGAATGGAATAGAACCAGAGACATTTTACTTCAAAGGGAGGCTCTGGATATCATATTAACCAGGATTACTCAGTGTTATAGCATTGGCCCGCAATTACAAAGGCACCTGCTTCGATACCCATATCCAGGTTGTCATTTTTTTCCACCCTTAATCGGATTTTATTCCAGTATCACCACTGTACGTGTGGGAATATTTCACATATTAGTTGGCTCTACACGTATAATTGCAAGCTCAGAACATTAAATATTTCAGCTTATTTTAATGGGGCACTTTACTATGCATCACGGTAACACTAATTGCTTCTCTCCACAACACAAATTATCCTTTCCACGGAACTTAGTTTTATAGCCATTAAAATAAATTACGTAATGATACTTGGGCATGGGAAAAAAAGTATTTTGTGCATTTGTACAGTTTGTATTGGTGTTACAAAATTAAATTGAGCCACCTGCTTTAGTGAGCAAATGGTTTAAGGCGTCACTTTCATGTTAAACTGGCCTGCTGATAAATTGGATATCAACGCTCCAATCGCTGTTGGTTCTACTGAGGATATGTTTTCTTGTATGTTTTTCCACTTTCCTTCCGTGCAAATGTGGGTATATAACCTCTAAAATACTTACTTCCTCATTCTTAGCCTAAAATAATAATCATAATTCATTCATATAGCTGGAAAAGTTAGTAAGACGCGCTGATAAGAAGAAAATAATCCAACAGTAACCAAAACACGTACATCCTAGAGTAAACATCAATTCAGCTTATTTTCATTAATAAATTAGTACTTAAATTGTCAAGTTTTTAATATATGTATCAATTTAAGATGTTTAAAATAGCATTTTGTAAACTTGTTATTTAAATAGTTTTTAGCGTTGAAGTACTAACAGTAAAATTTGAATTTTAAAAACTAAATTTAAACTGTTTATTTGTAAAATGTTGATTCCTTTGACTGATTTATTTATTAGTGATTTTATTAAATGGTGTTTGCCTGTATTGGATTTGTGTTTCTACATAACAATGTTGCTAGACTATAGTTTAAATCAGCTTTCAAACCAAAGATTTAACCTTTTATATTTATGTACTACAATTTAATACCAGTTCAGACTGTCAAAATATTTACGTTAACGGAATCCACTTCGGTGGTCGAATGTTCTAAGTCTAAAGCACCCACCTTTTAATATACTGGACTGATGATGATAGGGAGATCTCTGTTCGAATCCCAGCCGAGTGCACTGGGGAAATATTTTCCTAACTGATTTTACACTCCCCTTTCATACAATTACAGGGATAGTTACTGAAAAATTTACCTTCCTCTTCTCTAATCCATTACATACCTGTGCGTGACCCACCTCGGTAGCGTAATTGGCTAACGTGCTAGATTCGTGTTGAGTTAGACTGCCGACAACGGAGAGATTGAGGTTAGAATCTCGGTCGGGTGTATTGGGGGTGGTTTTAACTTAAATTGTTTTCCACTTTCCCACCACAAAAATGCCTGTTCACTTCCTTTAAATGCAACCTTCCTAATTCATAATCCACTAGCGTAATTAGTACTTGAGTGTATGGACCTAGCGGGTAATAATATGCGGTGATAAATAATAATAATAATGCCTATAATTGGAGACCAAGATAAGTGAAAAGAAAAAATACACTAACGGACTTGAGTTAAAAAGTAAAAAAATAATAATTAAAGAGTGGAAAAATCAATTATGAAAAAAAAAATCTGAATATATCCAGCCAAGATTTGCAATCCGGCCTTCTAGTCTATGGCAAATCAAACTATATGGAATCGACGCCTTTGTCAGTGTAAACGCCAATTCAATTTTAATCAAATAAAAAAAAAGTATTTGAGGCATGACGTTATGAATATGTTGTCATACAAGACCTAAAATTTCAACTAACGTGTGTATTAAAAAAATAAATCAAGGTATGTTTAAGTATATTTAAAATAAGTTTGTTTAAAAACCTAAATAAATAATTACAGGGAAAATTAAGAAAATGATGAAAACATTCTATGTTCTTACTGTTTTAACTGTGTACATTTATAATAGATCTAAATTATATTGTTTATCCAACCAACAAAATATGATTTAAGCTATTCTCAATGAATATTTAATATAAAATTTTGAAATCTGAGAAAAATTACTTTTATAGTAGTGTGTCCACGTAAACCAGGTAAGATTTGACAATTTAATTTAACGCCAATGACTCCTAGAGACTCAAATTAAAATTTCGATATCTTGATAACTATTTATTCAAGATACCCTAACATTAAAAAGACAATTAATTTTATTTCAACCACCTTTGTGGTATACTTGTCAGTTTTTCCAGCTTAGCTACCAGAGATCCCGAGTACGATCCCAAGCCCTTCCAGATATTTATCTGAAACATTGGGGCTGGGATAGGGTAAGACTCAGTCTCATGAAGACAAATGAGTATCTTCTTGAATGAAAAAATTAACAACTCCATTCTAGATATCGGGGACCAACGTTCATAAAGTTAGATGTGCTGACCATATGACACCCTCTATCCACAAAAGCTGGCATTCTTTTCATCAGTCGGTGGCGGATCGGTTGGAATGGCTTTATTGCGGACTAGAGTCATGGAATTTCTTTTTTTATGTATTTTATTTCATCAAGTTACTGCCGGAAGGAAGTCTGGCTGTACGATTAACAGTGTGAACAAAATTGACATTAACTTCTTCAAATTAAAATCTTAGTCGTAGTAAACATCAATTGTGGATTAAAACTTAGACTCTCAGATGATATACTTCTATGATACATTGGCCAAAATAAAACAATACCCTGTTGGGAAAGTATTTATCTATTACATTTTTCGAAGAAAAATTGAAAGATTCTAAAATCCTCTCTAAGTAGTTTCCAAATATTTTAAATATTTAAATATCAAAACAATAACGGCAAACTTTTAGACATAAATGAAAGAATGTGGTAGGGTGGGCCTGTATTTTCTTCTCCCCCCCCCCCTTTGTCACCCTTTTGACTTATAACAAAGTTTAAGGAAGATTTTGTTTGACCTTTGTCGCAAAAAAACTTTATTTGAAATTATACAGCAAAGCTTTCATAGGAAAGGCCCTTTAGAAGGTACAAAAAAAATTATTTTACTTTCAACAAAGATAGCATTTTAATATATTATTATAATTTTATAGCTAGTGATAATCTCTCTCAAAAGTTACAGTGGCAGATCACGTGATTTGAAGTATGAATATGTGAACATAAATTGCCAGCCAGATAATATTATTGCTATAACAATTGGACTGTGTATTTTGCAACAAGTGATAAGAAAACAAATGGATCGTGGCAGTATTTTGTGGCACGCTAGTATTATATAGAATATATATTATCTTTAGTTAATTTTATTGGTGAATATATTAAAGCTATTATGATAGGATTCCCGATGTCATTAAAAATATTATTGAAGTTTATTAAAAGGTATTGAGCTGTGGGTTTAAACAAAAATCACAATCAAGTTGCTAGGATTATCCACAAACTCAGTGATTTGAACAAGCAAAAATATTGACTTAGGTGATTTTTCACCTGGCTGTTGCGACCATTTATTATTAGGCCTATTTACTGCACGTACGATATATTACAATTTTTGTAGAAAGAACCTTATCTGACAGCTTAAAAAGTTAATTCCTCTACTTTAATGTGTCCATCCGTCAAATATTGCTATCTAAAACTAAAGATTATGATAAACACTATCAATACTTATAAAATAATACTATTGATAAATAAAAATACCGCAGGGTTTAACGTGCTACTCTCGCAGTAAACCAAAGTGCCGATGACGGGGAGATCTAGGTTTTACTGAGGGTGGTTTTTACTAAAATGATTTTACACTTTCCCTTCACGCAGATATGAGTAAACTTACTTTAAATATAACCTTCCTCATCCCTAAAATCATAAGCGTAATGAGTACATAAGCGTATAACCCGAATGGATAGTAAGGTAGTTAGTAAGTCACGGCAATAAAAAAAAATTCTATGCTAAAAATGTTTTTCTTCAAAAAGGTCCTTTCTATTAAAATTGTAGTGTACCTTTTCTCTTCTCAGTAGTCACGCCAGATGTTTTGCAGTTATTTTTGGAATCACGTAGGCCCATACCTGTTAATGGTTGGTCCTCAGGATGAAGTTTTCGAATCACTCAACATCGGACAAGAATAAAAGCTAATATTCTCGTTAATTATACGTTTCCACTTACAGCTTCCCCCCCCAAGTATAAATTGACTATTGGTGAGGGGGTGGGGGGGACGGTAATTCAGCTCCATCCATTGTATTAATGGAGTTTAAAAAACTGTTCACACGTTTATAATATATGTATATCATGAAGTAAAAAGATTTTAGTGTATTCATGTATCATAAAATATTATTTTATAGCTATTGTTAGCAAGTATAAATTGTTTATTTTAGTGTAAGGTCTATTCCCTTCGTTAATGGTTCTTTTTTTACTTATTATTTTATTCAATAAGACCACAGTACCAAGATTAATTTCCAGATCTACGGTTTTTCCCATATACTCAAATGAAACGAACACCTACAATCTACATAAATCTATTTTTAAATTTTATAGGTCAACTTCACGTTGATACCAGAGGCATTATTAAATGAATAACCGGCCCCCCTAGTGGTAAGTGTACCTGGCTACGAGTCTAGAGATCCAGGGCTAGATTCCCGGCTGCTACCTCGGGTATATTTTCCGAAAGGGGAACTACCCCAGTGGACACCAGGTTTTGGTAGGTAGGCTTAAGTTATGTTTAAGTGTTTCCACTGGCTCCTCACCCTCATACTCACTATCACCATCACTTCATCTCATCGGGACATGGAAAGATCCTTCACAGAAATTATGTACGATTAGTACATTCGGGCGTTCCCTGGGCAACGGTACATTAATACCGGCTAGTCTTTCAAACTCTCTTCTACAAATGAAGTAGCCCAGACGAGTAATATATCAAATGAAGGAAGCAATAGCTGCAACATAATTTCTCTTCTAACACTAACATTGTATAGACAACAGCGCTCTGTGGTTATAATACAAATACACAAGTACATTTCACAGAGATCGGCAGCTTATGGTCTGTTTTAGACCTTTCGATATTATTCACTACACTAATATTCCTACCAGAATTTAACGTTTATATCTTTATTAGTAAGGCCTAACTTTAATTACTAGCCTTGCTCCACAACAACAAAAATGCCGGTCATTCTTTTATTTTGTAGATGCCAACAACTTTAGCAAGCAGCACGTGCTTGCTTGATGATGACTTCTACTTTATATATATATATATATATTTGACACAGTTGAAAGAATCTATTTATGAAGAAGAAAGAAAACTCAACATTGCGATATTTCTGACGTTTCGAAACCATGAAAATATCCCTTAAATAAATTTGGATGTTCACTCTTTGAACATAAAAAATTACTTTACATATTTAAGAAAGGTTTCTTTTAGTTACTTACACCCCTCACAACTGCGACAGTTTGAATATCGTTGAAAATAAGCTAAATTAAAAATGTAGAGTTCTTTTTTTATATAAATAACTCAAAACGTAAGATTTATAATGATATTTTATCATGATGATATTTTTTTGCCTACATTTTTGATCGAATCGTGAGAAAGTAATCCATAAATAGCTGAATACCAAAGTGAAAACTTGTTAGAAGGAATAAGTCAAAATGGCATCGGTTGCTATTTTGATGGTACGATAAATTTTTCTACCCATTTGGGCTATCCACGTTTAACTACACTAATGATGTAGGAATGAGGAAGGTATATTTAAAGGAAATGTATCTGAATTTGCTGGAGGCATAGTAGGAAACAATTTAATAATAATCCACCCTCGGTCCATTCAACCCTGGAAAATCATATTTAGAAGAACCTGACATCAAGTCCATGTGACCACGAGTTTGGACATACAGTTTAAACCTGTAAATGATCTTCCTTTACCATTTAAGTGTTGAAACGGAAGAAACGAGTAAACAAGTGCCATTGATCCAATCGATATGATTTCTAGAGTTCAAGTCTCTGCTTTCAGCCGATATCGTCCTCTGTGAAAGCAAATCCCCAACCCCTATTCTATTTATAGCCCCCCCTTCCTCCCCATTGCAACGGCGCTTCAACATGCATAATCAAACCATAACGTATCGGTAAACCACAAATTGCAATTGGCCCTAAACTTTTTTTTAGCGTGTGTCGTAAATTACTCTCTCTAACGTATATAAGTAAAATTATTATAGTTGGCCTTTGAGTCACCATACATCACATTTTGGGTGTAATATATTTGTTTTATTCACAAGAATCTCCAGCTAATTTATGTATACCTATTAAGTCACACCATTAGTCATAGAGTCTAAGGCGTCTGGCTCACAATCTAGTGGATTGTCGAAAACGATAAAGTCAATGTTCAAATATTTAGGAGGCAGTTTTAACATCTTATCTATGACAAATGTGGTATACCCTTAATCTAATCACGCTAATTTTGGTGGACTTCAATTTAGATAGGTATACTTTCTTCTTATCTCTACCCTATTAAAGATTATAGTATTGGTGTTAAATGTAATAATTTAGAATCTAAAAAAAATACGGAATGATATCAAACATTGGTCGTGTTCAGGCCTTACAAATGCCAATGATAAGGTGTTGTATGCTATACTAGCCAATATTTTCAATTGTGGTATTTTCAGGTTAAGACTTCATAAATACACACTAGAAAATATATATCATTTGAATGCAAGTCATATAAAATCATTGAAACTAATAGATATGAAGGAAAAACTCTATAAAAAACCAAGTAATCTTTCTCACATAGATAAAACTGCTGGTATTAGGAAATGTATCTTTATAGATTCATTTATAATTCCTCATTATGAAATACACTCACTTTTTTCTGTTTTATTTTATTGATTCTTCTAATCATTAATTTTGGGTTTAGATGTGTTTTAAAAATATATGTAATAATAGACTTTTAAAATAAATAAAGTGCTTGATTTAAAACCTGATTTTCCTGGGTTCAAACCCGGCCGAGATCTATTGATTTTATGGAACAATGAAAATCCATAACATAACTTCCTTCGGACAGCAAGTCATCCGTTGGTTCTATTTCGAATATGGCATGTAAAAAATCCATGGTATGTAATAATTAAATAATTACATATAATATAAATATAACATTCTATCAATCTACCAAAAGTAAGGATTCAAATTTTAGCAGGCAGCTATATAATCCAAGCTTAAACATTGTTTTAATCAAGAAAAAGTCAACAACAGTATCTAAGTGACCTCTAGTCACGCTGCCATAGTCCAGTTTGTGATTTACTCTCGTCTGATGTAGAAGGGGACTGATGTACATCAAAATCTACCTAAATATTATTAGTTTTGTTGTGGTTTAATTGTGAGCTTTGAGATCTAAAGTTTTATGTGTTTAGGCCTTGTTCTTCTATCCTCCTTTCAATGTTTAACTTTGATACAATATAATGTCAATCTCCCACTGGTCTTTTCCCATTGTGAATACCACTCAACACCCTGAACAGGGTTCAAAACCATCGCATTTGCACTGAAAGTCCTTCCCACCTTAATTTACGGGACTTTATCCTAACAATATCTTGTTATGAATAAAAGGTATGTAATTCATACTTATTTAATAGTCTCCTCTCCCCAGTATCGTAATTTTAATCTGTACCAATTACCTTGCTGAGCACCTTGTTTTCGAAAACCCTAAACTCTTTTTCGTATTTTAAGGTAAGAGACCACATATCACACCCAAGCATTTTAACTAATGATTTTTATTCAGATCTGCTTTTAATGAGTGAAGTAATTCACTAAAAACATCTGAAACATTTCAAGCAACTTAACTTTTTGTATATAAAGTACTTACGGTAAATAAATAAATGTTACGGAACTGTGCACGGAATTTCTCGCTCTATTGTTTAACAATGGAAATATTTATTCAAAACTCGGTAGTATATGTGAAAATAAATAATATACGCTGGCATACCCAAGCAAAAATTGCACTATACTTATATTTAAAAAAAATTGAGTCCCGGTTTTAAATTGTATAATTATATTTTTTAAAGAATTAATGTCTTCGTTTGTATTTTGAACCAATAAAAATGATCGTTATTGGGTTCACTAAGGTTAAGACTTCGTATTAAAATTTTGACTTCCAATTAAAAATTTTGAAATTTTATTAGATGTTGCACATATTCAGGTTATCGCATTGCTATTAAACTCATCAATTATAAATTTTGACCAACAAAAAATGTAAGTATTGACTATTTAGTCAGAAATGAAGATAGATCATTGTTGTACAAACATATCTCGTAAGAGGTTTAAGGAAAAATAACACAAACTTTTTGAGGAACCTACTTATATTTAATTACCCTATGGCATTGGAAAATTATTGCGTTAAAATTTAAGTAATATCTTTTTACAACTAAGGATCACAAAATTGTACTGATTAATTTGAGAATATATCAGAAACTGTTAGTTTTTATAAAAATATATTTCAACTAAAAGTTTTTTTAATAGCACTACAATTTTGCAACGATATGTTATTTAATATCTAAAATAGTTGTGGAGATGCGGGAATTTCCGGTTATGTAAAGTACCCTAAGTTTATTTTCACTGGAAAATGAAAATAGCCAGTTTATTTATAATCTTAATCAACACCTGTATACCAATTTGTATCAAAATGGTTTGATCTGATATTGAAAATATATTTTTTTTTCTCATTTTTCTCATTTTTCTCATTATACTATTTTTAATTTTAAGTTTAAACATATATACAAACAGACGGCAATGCAAAAACAACTTTTTAGGATCCAGGGAGTCATGAGACGTCAACAACCAACAACATTTCATGTTTGATATTTTTTCTATGGTCGTAATATTTTACCTTTTGTGTTCGAAAAGTTAAAAAATATATATATTTGCGTATAACGTGAAAGTTATTGGTTTTATAAAATTATGCTACGAATAAAATATCTGTATTATAAATAGATCTACATATTTGCAATTATAAATTATTTCATACCTCAAATATTTTCGGAGATATGATAAAAAATTATATGAAAATTTACGCATAAGACCGCAGCCCTTAAGGTCATTTGATGAAATATTGAGTGTAGCCATTTTTAAAAAATATTTATGAAGCTTTTAAATGAAATTTATTCAAAATCGTTAGAGCCGATTTTGATAAAATTGACTCTTTCTCTTTTTGCCCTTCAGTAAACTACCCTTAATTTTAAGGTTAGATATACAATTCCGAAATACCCTGGGGGCAACCCTATGAATACCCTAAATACCAAATTTTAGTCCAATCGGTAAAATAGCTTAGGCTCTAGTCAGAGGTACAGACAAACAGACGGAAATTCAAAAACCACTCTTTCGGATTCTGGAGGTCATGAAACGACGAGATTCATCAAAATCTCGAGTTCAATTCTTTTGACGATCACAATACTTTCTTTACTTGTAAGATAGTGAGAAATTAATAAGACCATTGATGGCATTTGTATCCTTGAAAATTTGTAGTGTGTGGAATCTATGTATTATGGATCTATATAATCTCTTAAAATTTTTATTGAAATTGATATGTGATATTTTATAGAAGAAAAACTACTTTTTTCTATTTATTTTCGTAAAAGATTAGTTACTAAACTTTGTGCTTTCATAATATCAGTATAGATAATCTTTAATACATATATAAGATAATCTTTAATCCCGTTTGTGAATTAGTGCAGTGTATGTATATATAAGAAATAAATATAAGCGGATTATAACTTATAATTATTATTTCTTATGGCACCTATTAAAATGAATAACATTTAATGACAATCATCTGCCTATTTTTAATAAATTAATAAGCTTTTCGTTTTGATTAATGTAGTCTTATTTCCAGCTATTTTGAAAGATAACAACGCTTAATTAAGTCATAAATATAAAATGTATATAAAGTTAACTGAATAGATAAGATTCTAGAGAATTCCTTTTACAGATGACTAAAGAATTTTTCATATTGAGCAACAAAGAAGGAGACACATTATTTTGTGCAAAATTTATTTTAATTATATTTAAGTATTTTGTAGTGTAAAGTAAAAACGACCAAAAAGTTCATATCATCAATGGTATGAATTGTTTTATAAAAGTACATTGAAATTAATATTTCAGCAGAAAATTTAAAACAGTATTACTATGTAATATATTTTTACCAAAAATACTAATACCTATAGCATAAAATAAGAATTGAAATAATCAAATCAGGCAAATCATGAAATAAATCTGACAATATAAAGCTGTGTATTAAAGGTATCATTATAAAAGATGTAGCTAGTTTTAAATCTATTTAAAACTAATAAAATTTTCCTACATGTTTCGTTTTAGAATAGTAGTGAACGTTAGACTCATTAAACCATGGTCACAGGCAGCCATCATTAACATCTGATAAACAAAATATGGTAGGGCTAAGTTTAAAAAAATACAAATAAACAAAACAAATCAAAATTTCGGGGTGTAATTTCTTCCACACAAATGGTTCAATTTCAGCCCCAATATGTAGGCATGTTACCATCCAATACCACTAACCCCCCTCCCGCACCCGATATGTTAAGCCTGTACCGTGTTATAACATTCGTAATCAAAACTGTGAATCAAAGTTTGGATTGATACTGACACACAATCAAATTTGCATCCACACACAAAATGCCTAGCTTTATACCACATTCACAGCAAGATAAATTGTTTGTGTATATATATATATATATATATATATA
>CABFOW010000727.1:164051-203664 GCA_902141385.1 Timema californicum | reverse complement strand
GGGTGTATTTCAACACTCCCCAGAAGCCCCTGGATAGACTATAAAGTTGAAACTTGGCATACTTTTAGTATAGACTACTGAATATAACATACCGAAGACAGATTTTAATTATAGATATTCTTTCGATCGTTTATTTCATTAAAAGTGAAATTAATTTAGTTTACTCTCACTTTATCCACTCTTACGTAATGTACTGGTCACCATTTCCTATAGCTACGCAATAAATAGATTAAAATAAGGTGGGTTGAATCTAGAATCTAGGGAATTTATTATAACAAAATATTAGAAAATTTGCAAGTTTGATAAAAAAAATCTAATTTCTTTATTCAAGGCAAAACAACACAGGTAAAAAAATGCATGGCCTCAGAAGGCAACTGCAGCATGTTGAAAAACATAAATATGGGAGAAACTGCGCTTACTCCGTACATTTTAAGTTATTATTCACAATCTTAAGGTAAATTATTCATTTATAAGAATTAGTCTTGAAGAGACCTTTTAATAAACAAATCAGTTAATATTGTAATAAATAACTTAAATAGCCTTTTTTAAACGTTTAACAAAGCGCCTGAATCCCCATGGTAAATTTAGATTATCAAATTTAAATTTTAAGATTAAATTTAAATTGAATTATAAATTCTGATGTTGATAAATTACAAAAATGTTTGACTTCCTGACAAAACTCAAATTTCTGTGGGACTATTACTTCCACCACCTTTGAAATAATTTATAAGATTCCGACATGTTAATAGTTAACATTATAATAGAAAACAAAGCAATATTACAATAGAATACTCACAAAACTCTCTTAAACTTTCACTAAACGAATTTTTAAAATGTTAAAGTTTTAACTTCCAAGCCAACAAAAATTAATTACTTTAATATTTTCTCCAAAGAAAATACGACTAAAAAATATTACCTATAATAGAAACATTATCAAATATTAAAGTACAAACTATTATTGGTAACCAAAATAGCAATAAAAATGTATATTTAAACTAAATATTCCAAGCTAGAAAAAGAATCAAAAGTTGCTACATATTGTCATCTCTAAAAATTACAAAGAGACTAGCACCCAAGTGGCAAACGAAAACATTAAGTGTTCCATAAACAAATTTACTTTGAAAAATAAATCTACTAGTGAGAAATTACAGATGCCTACACTGAATGATTTCAATTATATAATTAATCTAAGTGTTCAAAACACTCAAACCTATTAAAGTTTGTTTAAATTTTTAATAATCACTATAATATATGAAGTTTATATATTGCCATCTTAGAGTGATAACTTCCAAGTCCAGACAAAGACCTATAATTGGATATAATAGTCCACTATACTAGCTGATTATTTACAAGTCCAAGACAGGACTTCTTGCAGAAGTTTCGGCTGTAATAATCAATCATATTTGCTGAGTTCCCTCATTATATAGGTCTAGTTGATGGGTAAAGAGATGGGAGTTTTCATATAAAAACTCGAATACCGCACGGCTAACACGTGCTAACAGCACTCTCTAGTTATCAGCTGCCAAACTCGTTTCGACACCAAGTCATGTACGCCAGACACATGGTGAGTTGGCTGTTGAATCTAAATACGTTCATCAAATCACGTACACCAGCCACTGGGCTAGTTGCAGTTCAAGATTATGAGTGGCCCATTTGTAGCCTAGCTGTTTCAATCAGTACATTTATGGATCCCTCTATTGGAACATGTTGTTCATTGCTTCATAGCTTATTAGGACTCCTCTTCATTTTAGAATTTGGTGTGAACAGGTTGGTTATGGAACCTGTACTAATCCAGAAGATACAGTGTGTGATTAAAGCATATATATCAAACATAGTAAGTTTTGTAATCTTTGATATTGCATGATCTCTATGAGTATCGGCATTATTAGGAGTGGGTAGTATTCAAGTAAACTAGCAAGTCTTACTAGTGCTCTTATTGCAGAAGGTTCATATTTATTGGATTATTTGGGGCGGGTAGAAATGATGTAGCATTATATAGTATTGCTAATGTTACAGTAATATCTGAAAGAAATATATAATTTTTTGCTCAAATATCCCAACCTTCCACTAACTCTTCAAGTGAAAGTTAGGTTTTGTTATATAACATGGTATTCCACTCTCACTCTACACAAATGTGGGTATACTTCCTATAAATGTAATATTCCTCAACCCTAAGTACATTAGCGTAATTAGTATAAGAGAGTATAACCCAAACGGTTAGTAAGACGTGGTGATAAAAAAGATAATCCTATTTAAACATTTACACAAATATTGAAACGAGCTACATGTAAATTAGACAAACAAATGGGGTAAAACTTACCATCTGCCCTGTTGAACTCTAGCTCTCGTGCAGGTGTGCACGTATCTCTTTTCTCTAATCCACCCCTCCAAGAACTGAGCCGAGGTCTGTTCCTGCCCTCTGCTCGAGAATAAAGTCACACCCATTGATAAAATTATTGAAGGCAGTTCGGCGTGCGTGGTTGCCACTTCCACCACCTAGGCGGTTCTCGAACCTTCCCTTAGTTCCCTAGTCGACCAGTAGTTTTCCCGCGCCGTCCTACCACTCAGATTTCTCCTCCTTTCCCCTTTTACTCTCTGGGGACATGTCTGTTCGTTTTGCCGATTATATATTGAGATGTTTCGCCTATATCACCTCTCATTGTGTCATAGACTTGCAGAAGGTGAGAGCGGCAACAAAACTAATGGTTATTTAAATTCATCAACATTTTATTTTGGATAATTATGGGGGTTATTGTCAAAATTGTTTATTTGGGTCTACAAATTTAAATGTTATATCATGGAGAGGTTTTGTTGGGTATCCGCGTGGTTAATCTGTGACCGCATTTTAATTTTAAGTTTATTGTTATGGGAACTTGCTTTTGTTCATTTGTGAATTTGTTTTCCTATTTTGCCATTAGGCGTCTGACCTTGAGTCACGCTTTACCTCTGCTCTGATCAGTTTGTTTGGGCTTTAGTTGGGAAACATATTTTGGGGACATTAAGATTGATCGCGGGTACGTTACCCTTTATATTTGTATGAGAAACGCACACTTGATAGTTGGCATTTACGCATTAAGCGATTGTTTGGGATACTGACTGCCTCAATTTGTATTGTTCTTTCTGACTCTTTGGGAATAATGGTTGGACAGGGCACTTACTTCTAACTTTGTTGTTTTTGCCTTATTCTGTGGGCAAAACTTTTTGTATTTTAAGTTATTTTATTTACGTAAATGCCTGTAAGTTGTTGCCATAAGTGATGAGCAAGTTTGATATTTGTATATTTGTCTTTGAACGCCCTTTCAAAATAAATATTTATATATTTTTGTAGCATACTGTCCTCGCCGAATACTGATATCTTTGAGTCTATAATATATATATAGTTTTATTCTCCCTATTCACCTATAATATGTTGCTTTTAATAGGCTACGCCGTTCATTTTATTTATTGTTGGGGAGCTCTATTTAATGTTAAAGTCCTCTTCGGTGCGCAAGCTTATCATTGTAAGACATTGTTGATTAGTTGTTGCGTGGTATTGAAGTCTAACACTTTATACGCGATAGTCAACTTGGTGTTAGTGAAATGTCACGTTTTATATCATGTTCCCTGACTTTCATCAATTTGACCAATTCTCGTATTTATGGTAAATTACGTTTGGTGACGAGTGTTTGATTTAGAAATTTGGGTTTGTGAAATATTATGTTGGATAATTATTACTCGTATAATGTGTCTGAGATAGACTCCCTAGTCTATTTTAACATTTATGAAATATTAAGTTAAATTATAATAAGGTATCTGGTATTAACGTTCTTTTTAATTTTACCTTTCATGAAATATCATGTCGAATAATTGTTATAATGTGTCTGAGATAAACATTCTAGTCAGTTTTACCATTAATGAAAGATGTAGTTAAATTATAATATTGTTTCTAGTGCAAACGTTCTTGTAAATTTTATCTTTCATGAAATACCATGTTGGATGGTTATTATAATGTTTCTGAGACAAAAATTCTAGTCAAATTTACCTGAATGAAATACGAGCTTAAATAATTAATAATGTTTCTGATATTAAACTTCTCGGCATTTTGACCTTTAAAGAAATATCTTGTAGAATTATTGTAATGTTCATAACTTGGTCATTCTAGTTGAGTTTATATAAAACAAGTATTATATTAATATTGCCATACCTAAATAGGATGGTCAAGTCCTTTATTGAGACATTATACTATGTTCTAAGTCTCTTACTCTAATATTTTTTGCTGACTCGCTTATCTAACGATGCGATATGATACATATTGATGTCTTAGACTTTTCTCGCTATAACCTATGTTATATTTATATATTGGCATTGTACATCCACTATATTTGTGTCAAATAAAATACACTGATAACTCTCTTGTAACTCTCCGACTATTATTACTGGGATAAATGGTGGTTATAATAGTTATATATATTTATATGAATACACCTATTTATAACTCTACACATTATTAGGTTTATATTATTATATAAGTGATTAATAAAATGTGATATGGTTTTACCAACAATTGATTAACATCCAGTGAGACAGATCACTTAAATTCTTTATATTAGTCTATTTAGATGTTTAAGGTTTGTCCACGAGTGGCTGAAATTACCGTGAATGGACTGTATATCTAGAGTGATTGGATAGCCTACAACATCGACTCATATTCAGGTTTAATAACACAACAACAAACATTGTTCAATAATTTAAACCAAATCCCAAGTGAAGTGTTGAAAAAATAACATTCAAATGACATGAAACCGATACATAGTAATCTGATGTATTTGCCTATCCGTAACGCTTTTATTATTTACAGGGATAAGTAGTATGTAAAATTACAACCATTCAGAAAGTTTTTCTGTAAAAGCTGTGTCAGTATTAGAATATTTTATTTTACAACTATTATGGCCATATTTAAGTTGGATGTTCCATAGTTGTTTGTTTTATAATAAAGCTTTAACTTTATAAACAACGCTAATTTATTAATGGATTTATCTTTTTTTTTCATCAGTTTTTGTTAATATCACCTAATGGAGATTTTTGAATCTAATAGCTTTACTTGAGACTTTTATTTTAGTAATATTTATTCTCAAGTTATATCTTTTTAATAACCCTATTCTTATCTTTGGATGAAGATGGAATTATAATATTATAAATAACCTGAAATATATAAGGTGTAGTGATATACACTTGATTAAACTATCCTAATACGGGGATAAGGTGTAATGAGGTGGACAGGATGGAACTAGCTTAAGATAGGTATAGGGTGTAATGAGGTGGACAGGATGGAACAAGCTCAAGATAGGTATAGGGTGTAATGAAGTGGACAGGATGGAACTAGCTCAAGATAGGTATAGAGTGTAATGAGGTGGACAGGATGGAACTAGCTCAAGATAGGTATAGGGTGTAATGAAGTGGACAGGATGGAACTAGCTCAAGATAGGTATAGAGTGTAATGAGGTGGACAGGATAGAACTAGCTCATGATGGGTATAGAGTGTAATAAGGTGGACAGGATAGAACTAGCTCATGATGGGTATAGAGTGTAATAAGGTGGACAAGATAGAACTAGCTCAAGATAGGTATAGAGTGTAATGAGGTGGACAGGATGGAACTAGCTCAAGATAGGTATAGGGTGTAATGAGGTGAACAGGATGGAACTAGCTCAAGATAGGTATAGAGTGTAATGAGGTGGACAGGATAGAACTAGCTCAAGATAGGTATAGAGTGTAATGATGTGGACAGGATAGAACTAGCTCAAGATAGGTATAGGGTGTAATAAGGTGGATAGGATGGAACTAGCTCAAAGTAGGGCTATGTGGAGTACTTTTTTAAGTGTGGCAATAATCTTTTATGTTCTTAATACCACAGGATAACTAAGTAAGAATTTCAATTTAATTATAACAACTTTATCTCCATCATAATGGCTACACGAGTCTCCAGTTTTTAAATACGGAGCTTCCTATGAATATCAGACCGTACCTGTCACCACAACCACAATATTACGGGTTCTAGGTACCATAGTTTCCCTGGGGTTTACTTGTTACAGCGATGTTGAGGTTTCAACGCTGATGCACAGTACATAGATTAATTTTGTGGTTGACGATAATGCGATACTGCATGGCATTGATTTCATCACGTATAATAAATAAATAAATATATATATATATGTCTACGGGGCAAAATTACAATATTAAGCTATGTCAAATTATATTTTTTACCAAGAAGAGTATGTTGTTAATATTAAACATATATAATTAAGGCATAAATTGACCTAGTTCAAATAAATATATCTCATAGGGACACATAGGATTTTTAAAAGTTTGTTGGTGAAGAGGATGTTTAATTTCAAATCCCAGTTTTAAGGGGATTTTCATGAATGTCTCCTCACCCTGTTTCTTATAAAAATTAATGTCTATTCCCCTTAAATTTTGTTGTCTCAGTACTGAGTATCACCTAATTCATATCAAAGTTTCCGTCTTCCCGTGCGTCTATTCACGGTCCAAGCTCTCAACAAATTTGATCGAGACTTCATAAAATAAAAAGGAACTTACTCTCTGTCATTACGGAATAAAAAGTTAATTCACGCCCTTACGAAAGCACGCCACCTATACCTATCGTAAACAAGTTCTTTCCTGCCCATCTCATTAAACCCCATTCCTATCTTTAGTTAGTTATATCCAGTCCACCCCATTACATCCCATCTCTATCTTGAGCTAGTTCTTCCCAGTCCCCCTCATTACACCCTATCCTTATCTTGAGCTAGTTCTATCCAGTCCACCTCATTACACCTTATATCAATCTTGAGCTAGATACATCCAGTCCACCTCACTACACCCTATCTCAATCTTGAGCTAGTTCTATCCTGTCCACCTCATTACACTTTATACCTATCTTGAACTAATTATATCTAGCCTACCTCATTACACCCTATCCCTATCTTGAGATATATGTATCCAGACCACCTCATTACATTCCATCTCTCTCTTGAGCTAGATCTATCCAGTCAACCTCACTACACCCTATCTCAATCTTGAGCTAGTTTTATCCAGTCCACCTCACTACGCCCTTTCTTAATCTTTAGCTAGTACTATATAGACCACCTCATTGCACCCTATCCCTATCTTGAACTAATTATATCTAGCCTACTTCATTACACCCTATCCTTATCTTGAGATAGATGTATCCAGATCATCTCATTACATTACATCTTTATCTTGAGCTAGTTCTATCCAGTCCACCTTATTACATCCTATCCCTATCTTTAGATAGATCTATACAAACCACCTCATTGCAACCTATCCCTATCTTGAGCTAATTATATCCAGCTCACCTCATTACACTCTATCCCACCTCATTACACCCTATATCTTCATGTTGTCCTCCCATCTGCATCTAAGTCTTCCCAAAGGTCTCTTCCAATTTGACCTACCTGTCAATAACATGAATTTAAATGCTTTGTACATTTAAATAATTATGTAAAGTACATATAAACTGTTCAATAATGTATAAGGAAGTATTCTTTAAAGCCTTTGATAACTTTTTAATGAACTTTAACTAATAAATCGAATACAACTTATTTAAAGAATGCCAAATTTTAGTGACTTTCACTTATCGTTGTTGGTACAAATTGGGAGTCCTATAATAAACAAGTTTTGGTTATCTCAATTACAGCTTAATTTATTCGAATTAGAATTAGAACATTTGACAGTAAAAATAAAAACTCGTGGTTAACTCTAATGAATTTTGTCATATGATGGCTAATATTTTATAGATATTAAACCTTTTTCTTTATACTATTACAAAATATTTTCATTAATACACTATTTTATATCGTCTCATATTACCGCCCGTTTTGTTCATACGCCTATATACAGTACCAATTACACTAATATGCTAGGGGTGAGTTGATTAAATTAAGAAAGTTTACCCAGATTTTTGTGGAGGGAGAGTAAGAATACCACAAACTAAAAATCACCTTAAGTGCATACGACCAGGATTCAAACCCCGATCTACAATTCTTTGGCAGTCTAATATATTGGGAGAGGGAAGCCTTGACCATGTGAACATCGGAGTGGGTTCTACTTTTTTAATGATCGCGTCTTACTACCTGTTCAGGTTATACGCACATGTATTAATTACTCTAGTGAGCTAAGGATGAATAAGGTTTAATTTAGAGGAAGTGTATCCACATTTTCATGGAAGGAGAGTGGAAACCCATTTTGTAAAACAACTATCGGGATTCAAACTCAGATCTCTTTGCCATCGGCAGTTTACTCTAACTCTATACTGACACCTTAGAACCATGTGTTCACCAAAATTGGTTCCTACTAATTTAACTCTCCGGAATATTTTTTCTTATATTAAAAGCTCAACATCCCATAAAACTAATTTGTTTTGTTGTGTAATATAGAAATTTTATTTTAAAAAATGAATTTTAATAAATACCTGTCTATCATAAACAAATAATGCAAATAAACACCATATTAAATTACTCAATCACCTACTTAATAATTGATCAAATTTTCTCAAGTAACATTAATTTATATTAACATGTACAGTATTTATTATATACGATGTAAATCAATTGCTTGAATAAGCACTAATGCGTTAGAACAAGCTTCACCATTAACAAAGAAAAGCGTATGTTGTTAAATTTTTTAGAATACATTATTTATATTGTAGCAAAATGATTTAATTATATCACATACTTTCCTATGCTATAATATTTTTTTAAAGGATATATAATATAATACAATTATTCTTTTTTTATCAATACACGTAATTAAACTCAAAGGTATGACTGTGCATTCAATTTTTTATTTAGTTTTTTTCTGGGGGAAGTACACGGGATAGGAAAATAAAATAATACATGATCCATTTTGAGCAGGTTAGTCTGTTTCCTTGCTGCCAATAAACACAAAAAGTACTCATCGGAACAAGGAATCAACACGATACTATTTATGTTGTATTCCTTATTTTTCTGGGAACAATTTAAGTAATATAATAATTATTTATTTACTTATTTGTGTTTTGCCTCCATGTAAGAAAACCAGTGAAAGAATGCTTGTAATCACGTCTTAAATTTTAAAAACTTCAAGTTATTTTATAGTTTTGGGTATGAATTAGGTTTATCGTGTGTGTGTATATATATATTAGCTGAAACGAAATGTTCATTTTCTCGCTTTCAGTGCGAGAGAAGCCAAAGGAAAACATTTTTAAAAATAAGAAAAACTACAATCGATAGTGTTTAGGTTTGTGACTATGTTTCACTAAGAATTATTAACAAAATTAGATTAAAACTAAATGTACCAAATAACTCGTTCCTAAAAGAATTGTTTAAGATTGAATGTAATGAATAAAAACATATCTATTAAAGATTTGTAATATTCACATCTACCTTTTAGAACCGTGTCTTACTACCCATTCGGATTATAAGCCTATGTACTTATTACTCTCATGTGTTAGGAATTAGGAAGGTTTAATTAAGAGGAAGCGTACCCGCACTTGCGTGGAGGGAGAAAAGGAAACTCTTTAGGAAAAACACCCTAAGTACACCCAACCGGGATTGAATCCCAATCTTCCCGTCATTGGCAGTCTTGTCTATCGCAATAGTGATGACTTGGACCATTCGGCCACTCGAGTGGTTTATTTATGTTTTGTTAGTTTTATTGGGTAATGTTTGAATATTTAAAACTATACATACATTTTATTGCAACTGGACTTTTAGAGAACTTTTAAGAAAATTCAATTTTTTTTTCTCGGAAAACGTTGATAATATGTTACTATATTATAAGGGTTGTATAGTAGGTATGAAAAAGATACAGATATTTATAAGCTATAATACGTGTATATATTTCAAAACGGGGCCGTCACAATTCACATTACTTGAAGTACAAATGCGTGAAAGGGAAGTAGTTTAACTTTTTACATTAATCAGATATGTCTATTCCAAATAAAATTGGGGCCAATGATATTAGTTAAATATTAATTTAAAGATATTAAGTTGAAAGTAGATTTAGAATTTTTTTCAAAAATTTTGTAAGATAGATCATTGAAAAATAAACACTAAATTCAGTTATATATTTTTTAAATTGAAAATAAATGAATAATTTAAGTAATCTGTAGTTTCAAATATTATATTTACAGGTGTATACAAAAGTATAATTATGATGTAGTAAACTATACTTGAAATAAACCAGTTACTTACGAGACATGATATAAAAAGGTTTTTAATATTTTTCAACTTTATTTTCAAACAAATTTTATGAAATTCTCTTATATCTAATTTTGTAGCTGTTATTTTTATTCTCGAGTTCGTGAAAAGAGTAATAATGGTGTTGGTTTTTTGTGTAACTTTATTAAAACAGAATGAATGTTTCCAAATTAGTGGTAGCAGATAAGAGCCTATGCAAACATGGAAAAAATAAATAAACGTACGGGTTTCATTAATATTTATGGAAAACGTGCTAATGAAGTATAATTAATGAACTTGTTCACAGAATATTGTACATGTGTAAAATTGTGAGAAATAATTTGAGATAAAAATATATCTTTGATCTTTATTATTATGTTTATTTTGTTAAAAAAAATATTTTGATTCTCTAAAACCAATTTAAGTATAAAATTATAAAGATTTTATTCATTATGTAAAATATCATGTATTTCACATACAAGCTATTAATTAATAAATATATTAGGAAGAAGATGCTTTCTTTAATTTATAAATCGATAGTAGAAACACATTGATTTTATATTTAAAGTTTGCTTCGACTTTATTAAAAGTTAATACAAACGAAGGTGTGAAAAAAATATTTAGTTTTTATATTACAAAATATTAGTTTATATTTTAGATTGGTAAATATAAAAATATGACTACAAATAGAACATATTTAATGGATTTTTAACGGTTGATAAGTAAGTGAATCATCATCCATATTTTAAAAACCAATCTTTTTCGTTACTTCCTTCTATTTTTTTTTGTTTTTGCACAATGTGAGGGTTTTCCATTTTTGTGAAACTATTCAGTTAAGGAAGAAGGTGAATTTTAGAGGAAATTGACCTGAAATTATGAGTATAAGGATTGAAAAGCATGTTTAGGCCAAACACTCTATGTACTACCCATGACCTGGGCTCAAACTTAAACTTTACCATCTCTGGAAAACAAGAATAGACGAACCAAATGCCTTTGCCCATATTCCCACATATGCGAGTTGTTGTCAAACAATTATTAAAGTTAATTGAATTACAACAAATTTAATACTCGCTTCAGTTACCGAATGGTCTAAGGCGTCACTCTCGTGTTATATTTGGCTGCTGGTGATGGGGAAATCAGGTTTCGAACCCTTGTCGAGTCTACTTAGAATATTTTTTCCTATATGGTTTCACACTTTCCTTCCACGCAAATGCTGGTTGATTACCTCTAAAATGGTTCCTTCCTCATGCCTAAGATATTTGAGTAATTATCATAAATTCTTATAACATGAGCAACAAGGTGATTAAAAATACGATATCTAAAGAATATCCCGTATTGCAATAATCACATGCTGTGTTTTCGGTATTGAAAAAATAGAATTTAATACAACCTATTCATTACACGCTCATGATTAAATAAAATAGTCAATTTTAAATTTAATACGATTTTAATTGCAACGTGTTAAATGAAAAATATGTTTGGTTCTCACATGGTTAAATTAAGAATATTTAATTCCAATTAACTTTCTAATTGAATTGAATATAAACGATAAATAGCCAATACCGTGATTAAATTTACGATGATCAGATTAGGTATTGTTTTAACAACTTAAAGTGAACATAAAATAAAATAAAAATTAATATTTAGTTTGTTATGTTAGGTCATTACTTTTATCTGGGTGCCCGGTAACAAACCATAATTACAACACTACCGCAGCACCGAAGGGACTTACATGGTTGGGAGCCCCCGAGCGGTACGGGTTTTAATGGGTGGTTTGTGGGGAGTGAGACTCAAGTATTAGTCCAATAATGTATATTTATTAATCGATTCAGATAACTAAACTACAACATGAGTAACAGGGTAGATCTACCATGACGAGGGAGCAGGCACGATAACGGGACTCGCAAACCTTCCTCTAGACCCGCGATCGACCCTGGGGGTGAATCCCCAGATCAAATTTTATTCCATCGTTTAGTCAGTCGTTGCTCGATACCGACTTACATGCACTCAGAATGGCTCCAAACACTAAACAAGGCGTTTATCTATCACCTAAACCTGCTGATCTCGATATACCACCATCCAGGAAGGTCCATCGGGCGCACCGTGCTTGCTCGTCAGCAGGATGCAAGCTATATGAGATATATGCTATTCTCAACAGGATGGCAACCTAACACTCATGACTTCCAAGGAAATGTACAGGCGTGGTTTAACCTCTTGCCAGAATAAATCTTAAAATAACTATGCTCTTACAATGATTTAAAATTTTATTAAATAAGAACATTTTAATAAACTCTATAATGAAAATTAATCAAACAGTTGTAATTACCTATAAACATTTCTTATTAATATTTTAAATTCCACACAAAGATTTAAAAAAATCTGAAATAGCGTTATGAGATTTAAAGAAATACATTCTTTTAAGACCACAAACTATACAAATTAATATAATAATGTGTTAAATGTATTTTCCAAACTTGGGACATAATTTTATTGTAAACTATTTTAATTTCTCTGTTCAATAATATGTAATTCAGGACTAAACGACATTACCAAAACTGTTTCTACACATTTTTATACGTAACGTAAATAATTAAACAATTCATAGTAAACACGGCGCTAAATAACTTAAGATAACTTAAATTAATAAAGTTTCACCACACACCCAACACAGAAATGAAAAATGACACGTCCATCACATACTTTGTATTAAAACATGAATGAAGAATAATCTTGTTCACGGGACGATTCCTGGATAGCTCGTGTGTAAGAGTATTGGTGTTCTTATCCTAAAGTCCCAGGTTCAATTCTAATGTCCAGTTTTTTTTAAACTAAAGATTACAACTTAAACTATCCTAAAATTACCTAATCTAAAATAACATAAAAAAGTTATTCCAAAGGATAGTAAATGTATATTTATGATAGCTACTACTATCACTAAATTATATAAGTAACGGTGGATGCATGGTTTAAGGCGTCAATTTCTCTATACACTATACCACTTATTACGTTGATATCGGGGCTAGAATCCCTGTAAGGTCTACTGAGAGTAGTTTTACACTATCTCGCCACACAAATGTGGCCACACTTCATTTAAATTCAATCTTCCCTATCCTCTAACACACTAGAGTAATAACTACATATACGTACAACCTGAAAGAGTAGAGATACGTAATGTTAAAATAACTCGATCCATCAGGATGGCATTACTTCGTGTTTAATATTAGTAAAATTTTCATAAAAGTTTCGATGAATTTTAATATAAAAATATCAAAAGTGGATTTTTTTATCTCTGACATCTTTTAACAACTTTCATTACCTTTAGCTCAAAATCGTGTTTGCGCGAATAAATACAGCAGTCTTGTCTACTCTGGTTTGCTAATGATGGTGAGGTGTGATTTCGAATCCGGTCGAATGTACTAAGCGTGTTCCATATATGGTATATCAATCACCTACAACAGTGGTTCCCAATTACCTACGAGTCAAGGACCTCCCCAAGAGGCTCTATGAGATAGTCCCATTTTTCTAATTATTAGAATCTAATCTATTCTATGTATATATAAAATAGACCCCACCCCCTATATTAACAATTAATGTTAGAAAACCTACAAAACTGGGAATTTGTTACAGTAAATCCAAGTCAAATGTTTTTTTACATACTTTTATTTTTACACTAACTCTGGTTGTAATAAAAATAGTAATAGTTAACACAAAGAAAGGTTAATAAGGCCTGCATGAAAATTTATTAATTATGAAAAATTTCAAATTTATTCATTTGGGTTCTAGTTTTAGTGAGATAAGTGAAACATATTTTAACCACGACTTTTAAGCCAACGGTCCATGATTAAAAACGATCACACGAAAGTTATAAAACGTAACAAATTAACAAAAATAACTTTGCAATGTCTGAGCACTAGCAGTTCAATATTATGTGCCCGGGGTTCAATCCTTGGTCCCGACACAGATTTATTTGATTACCTTAACCCTTTCTTCACCTCTGACAAGAAGTACATTAATCACATCTTGTGATTGCGTGGAGTTCCAGGCCTCCACCGTGGCTCGGATCCCATGCTTAACTCTAGGTCCTCCATTTCATCTCACAATCCCCCTACCATTGCACATTAGCGTAAGTGCGTATAACCCGAACGGGTAGTAATACGTGCTGTTAATAATAATAATAATAATAATAATGTTATAATTTATACTATAGTAGTAGTTATTTTGGATTTATTTGTTGCAACTGTAATAAAATGGTATATTAATAGGATTAAAAAACAATATAATAATAAAGCTAATAAATAATGCATATATTTTTACATTCAAAACGCAAAAGTTACAATAAAAACTGCCATATTTAATTAATTTATTGATAATTTAAAAACTTATATGTTTTATGTTTAAATCATTTGGTAAAGGTCATATATAGGATAAATCTGCCTCTCATCATATCGTTGAGTTAATTTCATAACTTTTTACTGTTCTTTTGTCTTTCACTGCTGACATATGTAGCTTTTCCCACCATTATTCAAATATTTTCGCGTACCCCCAAAAATCCTGGCACGTACCCCTGAAAACCGCTGCTCTAAGTTACTGACCGAATGAAGCCAAATTCTGTTTTAATTTGATTATTTTGCGTTTGGTCTGTCCGTTTTTTCGACCAGATCTTCGTTCCGAGATATCTTCCAAGTGTGTGGACCGATTTTAACTACATTTAGCAGAGACGTTCTTTGAGCCTAGATGAAAATATGTACTGTAGGTAGGACTACTGTACATAGATTTTGAATATGAATGAATATCCATTTCAATATGGTCACTGCTCAAAATATTTTTCGTTTGGTAGCTCATCTTATGTGTTTTGATTTTTTAACTCTAAGCAATCGATCAAATGCCTATGGTGTATATTTTTTAATTGTGACATATATTTCGAGATTGACTTTTAAACCATGGGAACAACGGCTAATTTATGTGAGTTTAATCTTCTATTTATTGTTGGATTAATTGGTTTTCTGCTTAACTTGATTACCTGAGATTAATTTAAAATTTAATGAAACGTTATAGACGATATTTTAGCTTGAAATCCTAAGAGAAATGTTAAGACTGTAATATAGTAATTATAGGAATAAGGAGAGAGAGAGATATAGCTCACAGAACTAATGGTATAATATTGTTTAAATCTTCTAAAAAACTAGCTAAGTTACGTAGCTAAGATAAAATACTATTTTTTTCTTAGCTCACACAAATACACACACTGAGTAGGTTTTTTTAAAATGAAAGTATGGCATATTCTTTAATGAGCTCGCCCGAACACCACACTGCGTCTACTTCATTATTATAATAAAGTTTAGACGCCCTGATATGGCACATTCTACGAGTATGCTCTACTCTTTTATAAGAGTTAACGAGTAGGATGGAAATTTAATGGCAACACCAAGCAATGTGAGCGCTATCTAAGCGAAAATGTTCCCCAAGGCAGCGATAGCCAAACAAGAGAATGAGGGGGAATGGATAAGAGGGAGGTGAGTTGTGGAAAGGGGGAGGGGGGAAGGAGTATTTCAAATTATAGAATCAATGAACTCAGTCCCAGAGTATAAAACAGTAAACGATACACCGAGATGGGATCAACTTTAGTTTGTTGGGTTTTTTTTTAGTAGTAGAAACGAAGTTTGCTTTAAGGAGGGAGTTTTATTACAAAACCAATGTGAATTGGGTTGGATTTAAGGATAATTTCCACATCACTGTTTCGTTTCTTTTACACACGTGTTTTGTCTAACATAAAACGTATTTATATATAATCCATACGTCAATCATTTATCCTATCCAAGCTTTGTTCGAGATAAGCATACACACATTATCCATACGTTAACCATTCATTGTATCAGTGATTTAACCGACACGAGTATTTACACACACTCCACACGTCAGCCGTACATCGTGTCCGTGCCTTAACACACATTAGTATTCATACATGCTTCATACGTCAAACATACATCCTATCCGAGCTTTGTCCAATATAATCACACATGCTCCATACGTCAACCATTCATTCGTGATCTAACCGATATGGGTATTCACACATGCTCCATACGTCCAACCATTCTTTCGTGATCTAACTGATATGGGTATTCACACATGCTTCATACGTCGACCGCTCATCTTATCCGTGCTTTGGTCAGCATGAGTATTCCCACATGCTCCATAAATTGACTACTGATCTTAACCGTTCTTTAACCGATATGAGTATTCACACATGCGTCATACGCTAGCCGTATATTTATCCGTAAAGTGTCCAAATTCTCTGGCTTGAAAGTCATGTAGAAACCATATATACAATAAGCCCACGGCTTCTTTGGTGCTGATTGACAGCTGATTTCTGACAGTCAACATTTAGGTATATACATACATTTTGACTGTCAGTAGTTACAGCCGCTAAACACGTGTTTTTGCAGATAATATGGTTCGGCGTAGGGATACATAATTTGGTCTAGTAACTTTTCAAAGCTGCCAGTCAGCACCAAAAAAGACTTGAGGCTACTGTACATTTAAAACGTTAATCGATTCCTGTTAACAGTTATTATTAAAAGAGTCTTACGGACAAATTTTCATATTTTATTTTTAAATGATAGCATTTACACCAAGACTATTCACAAAAAATTTCAAAATTCAAATAAATTTAAGGAGAAAAAAGAATTTTAGAAAATCAAACATTTATTTATACAGTAATGTACAAAGTTATACCAAAGTCAATTTAAATTAGTGTTTTTTTTTAAAATAAAACAAAGCATTTTCTTTACGGATTATCATATAAACTTTTGCAAAATTCCAATTGGGAAATCGAGATTTAAGAAAATGACTCACAGTTCTACTGGACCGAATTATATTTCATATTTAGGTGAAAACTTATAGATATAATCATATTTTGAATATTATATGTTTATATATTGAATATTACATGATGGATTATTATATAGATTTTATAAATACCTATCTTAAATTTCTTTAAAAAAAAAACTACAGTTGATAATTTCATAGCAAAATTGACGCATTATGCGTCTACGGACCGGCAAGTATTAGGTTATTCTACACTTTGATGCAAATGATCACGCGTTAAGAATGCTACTTTTAACTTTACTAATTTTACAAACAACTCCCACACACGTTGACCTCGGTGGTCTTGGTGTAAAGTGGTCGCATTCGGACCGGATGTTCCTGGGTTAAAACCCATCTTGTGTCGAAGGATTTTCCTTGAACGATAAAAATAAGTAGCACAACTTCCTTCGGAGGGGTTGTAAGACCGTCAGTCCTAATGTCGATTGTGGCGTGGAAAATAACACCGGAAGTACCCGCCTCGGTGGCATAGTTAGCTAACGCGCTAGTCGTGCTGAGCCCGATTGCTGAGGATGGGGAGATCGAGGTTTGAATCTCGGTCGGGTGAACTGAGGGGGCGTTTCCTAAATGGTTTTACACTCTCCCTCCACGCAAATGCGGGTTCACTTCCTTTAATTCATCCTTCCCAATTCCCAATCAATTAGCTTAATTAGTACTTAAAGCGTATAACCCGAACGGGTAGTAAGACGCGGTGCTAAATAATAATAATAAACACTGGAAGGTTTTAGAAAATTCCTTTTCCCAGCAAAATTGATAGGTAATTTCTCTCTCTCGCTCTTAATAATTCTCGTGTGCTGATATAAACAGTCAGTACAGAAAGTGCACGCTAAATACCTCACATAATTAAATAAAAAAAACTCCCGCACCATAACTACAAGTGTATTTATAAACATACGTCAGGGTTCAAATGGTCTAACGCGTCACTCTCACAATATACTAGACTAGTCATGACGAAGTTCTAATCCTAGTCAGGCATAGTGATAGCTGTATTCTTAAATAGTTTCCCACTCTCCTTCAAAATGAACTATATTACACTAGAACAATCCCACTCCCCCCCCCCTACCTCCCGCATTATTATTTTCAAAACACATATTGAAAAATATTCATTGACTCTACCATAAAATATGAGTGACTATCGACATTCTTATGAGAAATTTTTCAAAATAAAATATAGCCTATGTTACTCCCTGATAAAGTAGCTTTATATTAGTGAACTAATTTTTAAAATTGGTCCAGTAGTTTTTGAGTTTATCCATTACAAACAAGAACACCAAAAATCAAATATTTCCTCTTTATAATATTAGTGTAAATTCCTTTGAATTCAAACATTCTCATCACTAAGAAATTAACGTATTTTGTACAACATGTGACAAGAATACAATCCGGACGGGTGGTGACACGTTGTGTTAAAAAATACAACTATATATAATTTGACGTCAGAGATGGAGTTGATACGGTTGATGTGTAAATCAGACTTTATGATCTAGAGATTGTATGAGATGGCTCACCCAGCTATTAGGTTTTAGTTTGTTATTTATTTGCTGCTCAATTGTGTCGTGTGTTTCATGTGTACAATGTATTGTTCTTCCAAATTACCCGCTCCTTTTGTTTCCACAACATTTTATTCAGTTATAAAAAAAATAAAAAAAGCAGATATTTCTTTTGTTTGGACTACAATGTTCTCGTTGATTTTAAATTGCCCATTTTCTCTAAACTTTATTTTGAGTTACTTATTATGTAGTAGGACATGTTATACTAGCATACTTGAGCCTGACCCGGGAGGTTGGAGTTTATTATTATTATTATTATTATTATTATTATTATTAGCACTGCGTATTACTATCCGTTCGGGTTATACGCACTTACGCTAATGTGTAATGGTAGGGTGATTGTGAGATGAAATGGAGGACCTATTGGAATCCGAACCACGGTGGAGGCCTGGCATTCCCCACATTCACAAGATGTCTTGTCAGAGGTGAAGGAAGGGTTCGGTAAGAGGTTGGAGTTTGATCACCAACAAGGTACAATCTGGTTCTATGTGCTATTTCTATCAATTTTTCCTGGTGGATTTATTTTATAATAGGGAATTTCGTGCTCATTTACTCAATATATTATATAACACCAATACTTGACTGACAATTTAATTTTAGAACAAACAAAACATTCAACCCCCTAGCCATCAATTTATCATTTTTAATTACGTAATAGGGAATTTAAAATAAACAAATAATAATATAGTGGTTTTTGTGCATTATGTTTTACCACACTTTTGGGATTTCTAAACATTTACCATATTGAGTAGGGAGGAAGAAGATTGAGTTTAGATTAAATATACTCGCATGTGCGTGTAGGTAGAGTGAGAAACCACCTTTAAAAATCTACAAGAACTTGAACCTGGATATCTTTGTCCAGTATAACTCGAGAGTGACGCGTTAGACCATACAAGCACCGAAGATGTTTTATCAGATGATAAATTTTGTTTTAATGTTATGATCCTTACGACTTTAGGATGAACTTGCTTGACATAATAAGATAAGGAGTAGGACTGATTCATCCTGGATACGGTGGGCACGCGGATTAAACGTCAAGCTTGTGTAATCTATATTATAGTGTAACAATGTCCAAAACATTAGCTCAGTCAATAGCGTGTTCAACTGTTGATATAAGGATCCCAGGTTCGGTAACCAGCACCGTCGAAAAGAAACGTAATCTGCTAAATTGGGTTGTCCCCTTTCACAGAGATGAATTAACGGCTGGGGATTGGGTGCTGTGTTTTGCGTAGATTTAAGATAGTTTATATGTCTTGTGATTATATTATAATCAGTCAGTATAGAATCTCACTTTAAATCTATCTCAAATAAAATTAATATAATATAAGGGAGTATTTTCTAAAAAAAATGTCCTCACTTCTAAATCTACTTAGGAACACTTACTTTAAATTAAATCTTCCTCCTATATGTTCAGGCTGGTAAAAAAATACGTTGAGTCAAGAAAGGTGCCTTCACACTCACCATTCTAAAATAATATTTATTTATTAATCATTTTTAAGTCACTCAATGTCAGAAGGTAAATTATGAATAATACTTTAAGTTGTTTACACAGTATGTGATGCAACTGGTTCAAGAAAAAAATAGGTGGTTTACTTTTCTAAGTGTGGCAATTACCGCTTGTGTTCCTCATTCCATAGAGTGAAATATGTAAAAATAATACGCCAACATAGCACTTTCAATTCTACATTGTTTATAACCTTTTTTTTTTGTTACAAAAGATAAACCATGTTTAAGTTATGTTTTTATTCTAAGAGTGTTTATTTTAATAAAACTTTTTAAGAAAGGATTAATAGAACAGTGAGAAAACTTAAACAAAGAGTTTTATGTTTAAAACGAGCTGTAACAATATATAATTAAGGTGGGAGTGGAGGGAACGCGAGAAAAGGTAAGGTTTTTGTTTTTTTTCATTTTTAGAGCAACATTTTTTTAAACTGAAATAAATAGACTATTGCTCCAGAAGAAATATAAGAGCTTAGTTTTCTTCTTATGGTGATCCAAACAATTCTTGAATATGTGTCATGAGCATAGCTACATTAGATGAGGAACCTTTTATATGAATAGAAAAAGTGTATATAAAATTCAAGGACACCCTTGACAGATAATAAAATTCCGTTAATATATGCATGGGAAGAAATTAAACTATATTTTTGTATCAGCACAATATTATGTATATTTCAACCAAAAAAAATATATAAAAACTGTGGTCTCGCGTCCCTTTCATTCCCTCCTTAAATCAACAACTATTATATTAGTATTAATCTGGCTATTGATATGGCTAAATAATGCGTTCACAAAAGAGTGAATATACAAAAATAATGTAATTTTACTAATTGTGACTGCTACCCGCATTGGTGGTCATATGATTTAAGGTGCTACTCTCACAACAGATTGAACTACCGAATACATAGAGATCACGGTTCGATCCCGGCTGGGTGTACTAAAGGTGGTTTATCCTAATTGCTTTCCCACTCTCTTTCCATGCAAATATCGGTATATTTCCTTAAAATTCTAACTCATTAGCGTCTCTAATAACGGAAAACCTGACTATATGAACTTAACACCTAATCCGCGTATCCACCCATCTATATAATTAATAGTTATTTTTAAATTTATTTGGTGAACCATCTAGCAATGGGGCACGTCTTACATACTTATTTTACAAAAAAATAGAATGCTTGCAGATACAAAAACGAGAGCTAACCCAGGACGAACTTACACCCAAATGAAATCTAATTCTTTCAAACGACCTAACTAATTTAATTTTAGGTGCCTTCTTTTAAATTCCGTATAATTTTCATACATAAATATCTAATAAAAATAAAGCCTTTGGAATCTGCAACATTTTTCAGCTGGGCTAAGGCGTCAGGCTCGAAATAGGGTAGGTTTTCTTGCTATTTAGAAGTCAAGGTTTGAATCCTAGCTAGGTTAATTGATGAAGACGGTTATCCGCATGTGATTTTTCATTCAATTCCAACAATAATTCGGATGTACTTAATTTTAAATCATCATTTCATTTCCTCTATATTAGATTAGGGATTTCTTAGACAATTAAAAAAAACTAAAATCGTTATTTTAATAAGAACTATGAAAGCATTCTTGTTACGAACATATTAAAACGAATTTAAAGATGTTTCCTTGCAGTGGTTTTACTCGTACTTTTGATGAACGTTTGTTAAGTTTAAATTATAAATAAACATAAAAGTCTACGTTTCAATTGAATTTACGTGCAACACAACATTACGGTTTGTTGGAATCGTCGGAGTTTCGAAAATTACTAAAACGGAATGGTATAGAGGGATAACAAAAGAACCGAATACACATACTCTCGCCCGAGACTGTACCTAACGTTGCCAAAAACAAAGTCAAGCAGCCGAGCGAAAAGTTACAAAGATGGCGCTAAGGGCAAAACAGAATAACAACGGAAAGGCGGCACGGTCTAAAAGTGCGATGAGAATACGGGGGGATATGGGTGGAAGTGAGTGGGTAGGAAGAGATAAAGAAACTGGAACAAGAAAAGTACTGATAGTAATGCGTAGCATTGAAACAGAAATGTAGGATGGGGAGGTACAGTTCTGAGCAATACAATAGATTTTTATTTTATTAGGTAGGATAAATATATGTTCCCCTATATTTTTTAACACAATATATTACTTATTATTAATAAGAGTAATTTATTGTGTGCTTTCTGAGTATATTATATCAGCTCACAACTTAAAAACTAATTTAACTCAAGAATAGTCCGCTTCTGTGGCCGCATGGTCTAAGGTGATAAGTTTACAATAGACTAGACTGCGGATGATGTGGACCTCGAGGTTTTAACCACTTTCTGGTGTGTTGAGGGGGATTTTCCACTATATTTCCTAGCAAATGCTAGTACAATTCCTTTAAATTAAGCCATTAGCATAATTATCACATATGTATTTAGCCTGAACGGTTAGTAACACGTGGTGCTAAATCTAAAAAAAGATCTCTTCAATAGCTTGTTTTTTAAATGCTGCTCCAGCTTGGGTAGACTACCTTCCACTAAAACACACACACGCGCGCGCGTGTTCTATCGATGATATTTTCACTACTCTGATAATCCTTATCCAAAAGTTAACACTACTTTTAGTTTTAGTAAGAGCAAGAGTGACATTTTATTTCAGACTCTATAACTTTTTACGCTCCTTCGAAAATCCATGAATTATTAAAATCCTCCAGTATAGAGAATTTTTGGTAAATGAAGATTGAAGAGGTCTTAGCTCACAGAAAGATACAAAAATGTAAGCTATACCAAAGGTAATAAAATAAATGTATAGCTATCTACGTGTTTTCAATGTATCTCGTAGCACTTTTTTATTCTGGTGCTCTCCATAAGCCGCGTAGCGCTTTTTTCTTAACTTTTTTTGATCTTCTTTTCCCCTAAGTAACACCAAATAGAAATATAGACTGAATCTCCCCCCTCCCCCTTTTTTTATTCCCAACCTGTTATACGTATACTTTCACATCAAACTAATTTAATTTTCACCTGCTTCGGTGGAAGCATGGTCTAAGGCACTATTCTTCACAATAGACTTGACTGCTGATAACGGGGAGATCGTAGCTCGATCCCGATTGGATCTATTGTATTGTATTTTTCTAAATGGTTTTTCCACTCTCTCGCAAATTCGGGTACACTTCCTCTTAATTTAACCTTTCTCATACCTAACCCATTAGCGTTATTAGTACTTGAGCGTCTAACACGAATGGATAGTAAGAAACGGTGTTAAAATAATATATATATAATTATATTCAACACTGTACCTATTCGTAAGTTATCGTAAATTATGTTTATTAACTGTGAAAACATGTATCATAATAATAGTATTGTCTTGACATCATAATATGAGTGTTACGTAACCGTGTGATGAACCTACTCTTCCCCCATGTAACACCATGTAGACTTTATAGCTTACCTTCCCCCCCCCCTCCCCCTCCCCCCCTCTGTACAGCGTTACGTAGTTTATGGATGGCACAGTGCAGATGTGAATACGAAACAACCAAAACAAACAATAATTTCTCTTCGGGTTTAAGGTTTTATTTTCTTATGTTACTTCTACTTGGATTTAAAGTTTATTTGTTTCTTTGCTTATCTATGTTAAATAAATGGCATGACACAGATTTTATAATATTGTGTATTAAATCTTGGAAGAAAATGTTCAAAAATTGGTTTTCAGTTAACTACCCTTAGGTAAAAAGTGAATTTTTTCCCATAAAAATAAACAGACAAATCTTGTTAATAACATTAACGCTCTTTAAATAGACATTTTAAACAAAGTAGTTCAAATATTTTAGCAAAATTCATGTTTTTTTAAAATTAGGCTACTTTTAAATAACGTATAGTTATTTTTAAATTGTAAAAATAATATATTTTTCATATTGATTATGTAAAATATTTATAGATACACATTTTTATCTCAATCCTCTAGGGAAATTAGTAAATGCAAATTTTATATAATTTGTCGAAAGTAAGTAAGTAAGGAGAAATTAAGGCGTCAAATACGGCGTATATGATCACAGAGTGAACACAGATTGAGGACAATAATCTATATATTACCGTGAACCAAATATCATTCGGCATGGAAAATAAATTGAAATATTTAAGAACAGTTTTAAATAACAATAACGATATTAGAGAGGAAATTAGAAAAATAATACATGTTGAGAAATGCATGCTTTAACTCGTTTAGTAAATTGTTGAAAACTCGCCTGGTTTCAGGGAATGTATAATTCAGAATATACAAAATATTAAATTTATCGGTTGTTCTCCATGGTTGTGAAACGTGATCTATTACCTTACTTTAAAAAAGTAAATTTAGGGTATTCTAAAATAAGGTGGTTATGAAGATACTTTGCCCAAAATTAATTAATCCACCAAGGAGTGGAGGCGGTTATGTAATGATGAGTTATAATCTCTACTAGTCACAAGACATTGTTATAGTAATAAGGTCGCGTAGGTTACGGTGGGTTGAACATGCAGTGCGAATTTGAGAATCTAGTTCAGTGTACTGATTGGCAAACCCATTGGTAAGAGACCATTGGTAAGACTATACGCAGATGGGAGAATAACATTTGAATGAACCTTAAAGAGTTTTGGTGTAATGAGGTAGACTGGATAGAACTAGTTCAATATAGGGATGGGTGGCGTATTTTTGTAAGTCTGGCAATGTACTTTCGAGCTCCTAGCGCTATAAGTAAGTACACCACCCTAAAATTAACATATCTTAGAAAAAGAAATCCATCCAATATTTGAATCCTCGTCCTTTCTAAGTTCCTCTTTCCTTCGACCATCCCTTCTAAGACATCGTGCAGAAGAAAGTTCCTCCTAAGGATGCGCCGGATCTGGTTTGCTTTGTACTAAGGAATCTCATCCAAAATTGTTCTCTTTCCACCTACTATACTTACTACTTCTTTTATCACCCCATATGTCTACCTGATCTTCTGAAGTCTTCTTTAGCCCCACATTTCAAATAACTCAAGTCAAGTAAAAGTTAAAATAGTTCATGTAGGTAACCAAATATGGACTACCAGTAGTGGCAGTTAAATCTGCTAGTTTAGCACTAGGACGTAAATTTTGTGTACCACAAAAAAACACTGATTTAAATAATATACATCTTATACACAGATTATTGAATTTATTTATTTTTTTAAATAGATATTGAAAGAGATTTTTTCAAACGAACAATTACGATGCATAATACTTGACAAGAATAACCTAGATCCAATATGGAGAATGTGTTTTCTTCTAAATAAAATACCCTAAAACGAGTTAAATATAAGAAACCCTTTACTGTCTGAACCGATTGATTATAACAGCAAATGACTTAAATCTAACTTAAATAATAAAATACACAACATCAAGTCCCTGAACTTTAAATCACCACTTTGAGAGAGTAAGCCAAAATTACACCAATGATAAATTGTTTGGCCATCCCAAGAATCGTGGCCGGAACCTTTATCTTAGAAGGCAGGCGTGATATAGACTGAGATACTGAGATATGGTGATTTATTTCAAATATATATTCTCTTCGCTACCTAATCTTACTACATATCGATGTTCAAGCGGATTTTCACGTTGCACTTGACTGCCATTAACGTAGAAATAAGAGATTGAATTTCAACCAGGTGATCTAAGGGTGGTTTATGCACATGCTATTTTTCTTAATATTATTTATCCACGCTAATGAGGGTGTGTAATTCTCTAATTTATATATATCATATTTATATAATGATATTCAATACCCTTAATCTTTAGATTAAGTTAATTCTTGTGATAATGGTTATTTTTCATCTGCCTCTCATAAGTTGTATGGGTTATACTAATTTAATTAGACTTGAAATATATAGTTTAGATTAAATGTATCCGTAGTTGTATAGAAACAGTTTTTTTTTAAGAAACTCCCCTTCAGTACACCCTACAAGGATTCGAATACCAACCGCCACTTAACCGGAAAGTCAGACTATATGAGCTAAACTATTTGTCAACCTGCCTACCTGTAAAGAGGTGTGCTGATTTAATCAGTTAAATACCCCTAATAAAAAAAAAGTCGTTAGTAATCCTCGAATTAAACTTACAACAGCAACCATAACAAAAAAAACAACACATCACTCTTGTGTTATTCATACAAAAGGGCACTTCTTTCTACCGACTATCCACCCCTCCGCTCTTCTTTATAAGCCCCCACCACCTTTCAACCCATGGGATTGGTGTGACGTCACTGTTGAAACTACTTGCTATTCGTCAGGCGTGGCAGCACCATTTAACCCACCCTAGAGGAATTAAACAATTAAACCATAAATTTCAGCTGGATCCTGGGGTGGCCCAAAGGTTTTGGAACTAGTGCATGGAAGAAATGTGTGTGGACATAAATTACATTAAAAGGGAGAGAGGGGGAAAGGGATTAATAAAAGTGTCCGGTGAAAACGCTACAAGAATACGTAAATGTAAGAATGTTCTTTCAGATTTCATAAAACTTGTATAAGATTATATTTAAAATTAAAAAATTAGATTCAGTCTAAAAATAGTAAAATGTTATATATATGTTATGCTGGTGGGATTTTTAACGGCCTCTTCTTAAATATAATCACACACGTTCTTCACATTAAGTTTGCGCACGAAACGTATTGTTTCTTTCAATTTCAAAACAATATACCATAAATAGAATACATAAATGTTGTTTGGACACCAGTGATTTTTCTTCAAGTAGATAAAGATATCTGAAGGAGATTATTAAAATAAAGGTGTAGGTGAAAAAAAAAGAAACCTTTTGAAACCAAGATCCAAACATTCTAAAATACATTAATTGGTAACAAATTCAAATTTACAAATTGGGGAACTCACTCTGATAATTATGTAAATATTATTTTTATAGAACTGAATTTATAAATAAATAGATGGATATTTATTGGTCGATATCGGTGACCTTGGGGTAAAATGTTTGCCTCATAACCCGATGTTCATTGGCTTATGAGGACGGATTTTTCTTGAGCGATTCAAATCCACTGCACAACCTACTTTGGAGAAGAAATAAAGCCGTCGGGCTCATATAGATTGTGGCATGTAGAAGAACCCTGGAAAGTATGAGAAAAAACTTTTCCGGGCAAAATTGGAAGGAAATTTTTTGCTCTCGCTCATTGAAATTATCGTGTGATGATATAATCAGTCGGTTCAGAAAGTGCTCGTTAGATACTTTAAATAAATAAAAAGGAAGTTCACACCCGCTTTTATGGTTACGCACTTTAAGGTGTCCATCTTGTGAATGTGGGGAATGCCAGGCCTCCACCGTGGTCTGGATTCCAGGTTAAACTGTGAGTCCTCCATTTCATCTCACAACCACCCTACCATTACACATTAGCGTAAGTGCGTATAGCCCGGACGGGTAGTAAGACGCGGTGCTAATAATAATAATAATTTAAGGTTTCAGCCTCGACAAAATATAAATAATAGATTACCGCTTACGAGTAGATCAAGGTTCGAATCTCGTTCTGGTGTATTGAAAATGGTTTTTCACATCTGATTACGTCTGAGCGACAATGTCTGAAAAGATCCTATGTGTTCCCGTTTTATCGCTGGGTGGCAAGTAATTCCAATTAGAGTTTCTTTATTATAACATTCTTAACCTTCTTTGTTGTAGCTCTGTGCTTAAGAAAATTGCACTTATGTTCATAAGGCATACAACGTAGAATATTTAAACTTGATGATTATATTGGTATATAGACCTGGCGGTCTAGGGGTAAGGTGTCACACTTCTGTGATGGCGGCCGGGGTTCAATCCTCGTCCCCGGCACAGATTTATCTGAATACCAAACCCTTCCTTCACCTCTGACAAGACATCTTGTGAATGTGGGGAATGCCAGGCCTCCACTGTGGTTTGGATTCCATGCTAAACTGTAGGTCCTTTATTTCATCTCACAATCACCCTACCATTACACATTAGCGTAAGTGCGTATAACCCAAACGGGTAGTAAGACGCTCTGCTAATAATAATAATAATAATAATAATATATTGGTATATAGCTTACAAAATAAATTATGTATAGAATAACCAAACACACTCTCCCTAAGATGAAACCTCAATATTGTGAAAGGAAGATCCCTAATTTTGACCATAATAAATTTTTTGGCCATACCAGGAGCCTAACCCAAGCTCCTTAGTTCAGCCAGCAGACGCACTAACAACTTATCTAATTGAAAAACAAATTGTATGTGTGTATTATTTCAAAAGAGTAATATAACCTACAAGATATCTGGCTCTGATGTTGTCAAATAAGTTTTAAAGGTTTCGTTAGTGTGTAAGTCTTATGTTGATATGAACCCCTATTTGTCAAGGGAAGAGGCATGTACAGGTTGTATAATCCATATTTCCTATGAATCGCTTTTGGTTAACGGCCAATATTTACAGAGGGCTTTTAAATATTCAGTAAGAACTTGCGTAGAAAAGTAATTTAGAAAATACAAACAAATTATTTTGTGGTCAACATGTATTACATTTTACTATATTATTAGTGTTCAATTATAGTTATTAATATATATATATATATATATCAAAAGTGAATTAGCAGATCATATGGCTTTACGTAAAAATATATAAAAATGATTTCAATAACTTTTGTAACTGTCGAACCATTATTTATCTATTTTAATAGGACTGTAAAACAATGGAATATTTGTAAGCCAAAAATTATATTCAGTGAAGAGTTAAGAATTCTAGAGGGTACAAAAACAAATAAAAAACTTGCAAAATTTTCACGTTTAATTTCGACATCTTCAAAGGTGTCCAAAGTTAGATTTCTTCCTATTCATTCCTTCTCTCTCTCCACCGAAAGAATTTTCGTCCAGAGGGAGTTTGACATATTTATTCTCCGGTGGAGCTCGACGTATTCAAGTGTGGAGATCATGTTCATGAATATTCGTGACACATATATCCTCGACCTATACCTCTCTACGACCCTGTGACTGATTTGTATTCCCCGGCACACACCCTTCAGTAAGCCAAAGGAACCTATGCCTGCTTGCGCAAGGATATTATTAGGCAAGCGGGAACCCCACCGTGCATTTTAATCCCTAACTCTTTTGTCAGAGATGAGGGGCATTCCCGATGAGGAACATTTGTGATTATGAGAATCTTGTTTTCACGAGTTAGGGCCTGGTAGATATCTATATCGGAAGGTGAAATATATTGACCAGGTATAAGCTATCTGCCAATTTAATACTTTAGGCGTATTATGAACGGAATTTAACATCCGGATAGCTATCGGTAGGATAGATATATTTTAAGGCAGCCAAAGCAAGGTTGGTACTGTTTTTACTGATGCGTGCATTCGTGCTAACCATGATGCTACCATTACCGCACTACAAAGTTACATTTAAGAAAGTGGATATGGTTCGATTGTAACTTTATTTATTTGTGTATTTTATATTTGTATACATTAGTGGTTTTAAAAGGGCAAGACAGCCTAAGCATGATAGCTGGTATAAGCAATATCTGAGCATGGTACTTTTTTCAATTGTGAATGTCAATTAAGTACGCTATCTGACACCATAGATCAGTCGTTAGCTTGTCTGCCTACTGAGGAAAGGGCCCCAGGTTCAATTCCCGGCATGGCTGAAAAATTTATCATGGGTAAAATGTGGGATTAACCTTTCACAGTGATAAATTAACGACCGGGGACTGGATGTTTTGCTCGTCTTAATAGATTATATGGCATATGAAGCTACGACAGGCGTAGCCAGTCGGTAGTGTAGAATATATCGCTTGCATAAAAAGCTGACCCAGAACACAGGCTGGAAAGATTAATTAATGGATGTAAAAATAAAATTGAGTAAACTGGTAAAATTAGTAAATACTAAATTATAGGCCTAAATGATATGAAATTTCAAATAAATAAGTTGTTATTTTGGTAATATTTCGAACTTTACATATTTTAATGATGAGATGACCAGGCATGAGATATGAAGCGCATATAGTCTACACTACAAAATATATTATATTTACAACTCTCCTCAATTCAATTTTAGATTAATCATATTTATAAAATTAAGTGTTTAAAGATTATACATTGATTGCAATTGTGCATGCAAATAATTATTACATAGAAAACCAGTGGGCGATTTGTCCATAAGCCTACTAATATATAAATGTATAATATTATATCTGGTATATTTCTTATTGAGGTGAAAACATATAATTAACAAATTGTTTTTATAAGACCGTGTGAATACAGTATTTTTAGTTTAGAATAGAATTGGAGTCCTGCTTGATTGAATCTAATCTCACGCTTAAAAGAAATTTCGAATTGTATCTGAATCGAATCTTATGCCTAAAAAAATTCAAACTGGATCCAAATTGAATCTTAAACTATCTTTTTTAATCGAATATGATACTGAAAAAACTTGGATATAATATTTCCTATTAAAAGTAAACTCGTGTCAAATCATTTATTTAATACTAACTTACTATGATAGTGTTTAAATCATATTTTTGATGAATATTATATTATGTTAAGTTCAGTATTATTTTCACTTTGTATTGCAAAAAAATAAGTTTTCTGAAATACAGATCAAATATGTATTCAATAGAAACATATACTATTAATGATTTTACTGTATTAATTTAAACTGTTCTTAATAGATGTCAAGGCTGTCCTAGAATTTGATGAGATTTTTTTTTCAAAAGTTTATTATCAAATGTCAACATGCTCATGATAGATATTCAAGAACTGTTGAGAATTATTGGTGTATAAAACTAAACTCCATGTTTATACTGTAGCTATATTTGATTCTGGCTAAAAATATTTTTCTTCTATGAAAAACTGCAAAAACTCTTTCTTTTATCGTTTTATCTATCCCCCAATATTGTTCTTGGGGATACATTTACCTAGAAGTAGGATATTATAAAAGGCCAACAAACAGCTCGATTTAAAGAAAACACCTTATCGGATGATATATTTCACCATCACTCTGTAAAGAGTATTATCATGAACGGATATGCGTTGCCAGTTTTTAAAAGTATTTTAAAAGTAGCATATAATCAAATTATCTGTAATAAATAATTTAATCAATTGAAGTATGCCCTTGATTTCAATTTCCCCGTATTTTCATGGCAGAGATCCACTATATTTACTCGTATGTATAAGCCTATATCATTATTAATAATCATAGAGAACTTCAAAATAACTGGGCTATTTAATAATCTAGTTTCAACTAATAAACTTAATGACTGAAGTGCGGCTATATTAAAATAACATAATAAAAAATTATCATAAATCTACACTTGATATAATATTTATTAAATATCAAATTTTAATATCCTGAGCGTTCTTGGAAAAATATTTGATGAACATATTGATCCAGACTAACGTCTATATTGTATGTAGTGTCTGTTCAGAAAATTTATATTACTTCTCAATAAGGTAGAAGGCTGAAATGTTGTCAAATTGTAAAGAAAGCACTCAAGAGGAGTGCAAATATTTCAAACCCTAAAATTGATGAGAAATATGAAGTATGAAACATATTTAAGTTATTTATTTAATGATTTTAATTCTTAAAAATGTTATTATTTTCACTTTAAACGTAAGGAAAAACTAGAATATAAATTTCAATGTCAAATACAAAGAGAAATTTCAGATTAATATAGTGACCTGTTTTCATATATTTGTTTGATGTTTTGTTTTTATATTGGTAAATAAAAAAGGTAACAAAGGTAACGTTCAACGTGTTTATTTAATTTAATTTAATATGTACATGCATATTAATTCCTACAAATCAATGACCACACTAATTTAAGTACATCTTGAAAATGAAGGCGTTTTGGAGGATACATTGACAGAAATAAGATGTATTCGTGAAAAATGTAATTAATACAATTATATTTAAGTGTATTATAATAGGTTTTTATATTAATATAAATAACTTTAAATAGTTATTCTTTATTTTAAATTAAGATCTATAGCATAATAAATAAATTAAGTTTTATATTACTAATAGGTTGTTTTATTAAAATAAATGGCCATGAACCCCCATTTTATAAGTAAATAAAATAAAATGGGGGCTCTTGGTATTATTATTATTGTTAAAGAATTATTTATGTTCAATAAGATTAAGATTTACTAGTATCAGTATTAATTAAATTTTATACGAATTAAAATATTATTATTTTATTTATTTATTAATAAATTTATTTAATTGAATTTTTATTAATTATTTTTTGTATATAAGATTTTTATTTACTAATATTAATATATAGTTAAATTATTGTATAGGCTAAATTAAAATACCATATTTATTGTGTGTGTGTATTTGGTTCATCGGATGATCTCTAAAATCTGTGAGAAACTTTCTTTGATATCTTCACAGAGGACTTCGTCAGCACCAGTGATAATCAGATACCCTGATGTTTTGATTATGAACGTTTGGCTCTCCGAGATGTAAGTTACAGAACATACTAAGCCTTCAAGACAGAAAGTGGGTAAAATTTAAATAAAGGAAGCCTCCACATAAACTTCCGAAAATCATCCTAGATATGTCTGAAATTAACAAGTAAAAAGGCTTACATCAGCATGAGTTTCACGTTTAATACATAACATCTTGCATTATCATGACATTTAATGATGTAAACTTCATCGGCGCCCAAACTGCTAATTTGGGATGACTCACCCATGTTTTGAACCATTCAATAGATACAATCAATCATTTGTATGTGAATAGGTTATAATGAATAATCACCTCGCATTGGAAAAAAACAAATGTTTTACTGTTGGTAATTTTATTTCAGGTAATTTTTACCGATTATTGTTCCACGTTTTAATAGAAAATCAATCATCCAAACAAATATTAAATAATCCCAGTTGTAGAAGGAGTTAAATTCTCAAGATAAAATTGTACGGGAAATTGACAGTAACTTCCGTCTTTGGTTGATGCAATTGAATGATGAAAAACAGAAAATATCATAGAATCGCCAAAGGAAATATTGACAGTAGTAGTCGATAGTTGACTAAACATTTGAAAATGGGCTGTGCTGAACCGATATTTTCAAGGGCCAATCTGTCCTCGCTAAATGACCAGGCTACACAAATAAATAAGGAAGTAATTAATATGCTAGAAGGAAGGAGAAGTCCAATTTTACATTAGTGTGAACTTAGTCGACTGTAATAATGTGAGGGAAGAAGACTACTATCAAGTAAAATTTTTTTAAATGTTGACACCCTCGGGAATACCAGCACACAAGCTGCTCTTCGGATATTTGTTCTAAAAAGAATCTAAGTAGTTTAACTGCCTAGCAGTAATAAAATTAGATAAATATAAGCATAATCCATAAAACAGTTTAAACAGTCTTATCTCGAGGGAATGTGTTTCTCCTACCAACAATAAATTTGGCACCTATATTGTGAAAACCCTGGCACCCTCATTTTGAGATGGATGAGGTTCCCAGTTAAACTGGTGTTCTCAATTACTATCAATTAGCTACAAGGTCAAACCTTAAACATGTTTGGTATATATCTGTCCATGACCATTTTCAGGCATTGCCAATTGTACGTGTGACATTTTCGAATAATTTTTTAAAAATTAATTTAAGGTGGAGTGCTAGTGAGCGTGAGTTTAGGGCAGTATTTTTGTAGTTTTTATAGCACAAACATCTTTTGGCCAAAATAAATCAAATATTTCTTCTATAGAAACATAGAGTTTCGTTTTCTTCACATGCTAATCTCAACAGTTGTTGAATATCTGTCATGAGCATGGCGGCATTTGGCGGCAAACGGTTCTCTTTATTTAAAATGTTTGTTACCAAATGCTGCCATGCCCGTGTCAGATATTCAACAACTGTTGAGATTAGCATTTGCAGAAAACGAAACTCTATGTTTCTATAGAAGAAATATTTGATTTATTTTGGCCAAAAAATGTTTGTGCTATAAAAACTGCAAAATTAATGCACTAAACTCGCTCTCACTAGCACCCCGGCTTAAGAAGAATAGAATGAATTTAGTTAACTCTCACTTTAGCCACCATTATGACCAAAAGATACAACATTTTTACAAACAGAGTCTAGATTATCCGACTCAGTGGCGTAGTTAGCTAACGCACTGGTATCGTGTTGAGCTAAACTGCCGAGGATGGTAAGACCGAGGTTCGAATCTCGGTCGGATGAACTGGGGTAGTTTTTCCTAAATGGTTTTCCACTCTCCCTCCATGCAAATGCAGGTTACTTCCTCTAAATTCAACCTTCCCTATTCCTAACACATTAGGGTAATTAATACTTAAGCGTATAACATGAATGTATAGTAAGACGTTCTTTTAAATAAATAAATTCTAGGTTACATAAGCATATCAATTGAAGGTGTCGTAGACAGGCCTAAAAACTAGTAAATTATAAGCTACTACTTAAGGCTAAAGAACCTATTAAACCACAATATCTTAAAATTTTAACACTTCCTAAAACAATGTAATATAATATACTTATTGTCCCACATATGACGTGCGTGTATACGTCACTTTTTTGTGTGTGGCCCGTCTTTTTTTGTTTTAATTTCTTGCATGTTATCACGTTGTTTTCCCCTTGTGGAACAATCTTGCGGCTGAGCGCAGAATATACTGAAGTTGGTTTTGCGTGGTGGACTGAAGGGTTTACGGTCCGTGGGAGGGTTTAGGAAATGGGCGGGTTAAAGAAGGTATGGGGGGGATTGGGGAGGTTTTAGAGAATAGCCTCGCACTAAACCTCCGGTGTAATGGCGGGAACTGAACCCAGAAAACCACGGAACACATCAATGTCCAAGAACGCGTTCCCTCCTTTTCGTTAATACTAGCAAGAGGTTTTAGATGGTAGCATGTTCATGGGCTGAGAACATGCTTTTTAAAGCAGACAAGCTTTATTATTTTAGAATATTTATTAAAATTGTTGTATCTTTTTTTTATAAGCGTTTACTTTCTTATATAACCTAAGTAGATTTTCAAACTGACAAAATTAAACATTTCAAAGCAGTCTACCATGCACGCTTCATAAGATGAGATACAGTTTCACATTTAATTTGATTAAAAATTAATTTGAGACAGATTTTAAAAGATGACAAAAGCGCTAGTACATAATAACACTGTTTATTAAGTGAAGTTAAAAAACATAATTTTAGTTGTTTGTATAATATAATATTACTGATATTAAATATGTTCTGAAGAAACTCTATTTTCGCAATTTTCATTAAATATAACGTTTTTGATTGCCTTTTAATTCCACATAAAGAGAATATATAAGCTAATTAAGTTTCATGTATTGTCCTAGTGAAAGTTTTCAACCTTGAAAATAGACCCCAAAAAAATGAGTTTGACAACTGAAGGGTTCTTGGTTAAAACATGAAAAATCTATTTTTGTGGAAAAATATGTTATCAGTGATTTCAGGTAGCCTAACTCTTGAATTACAGGTAGTTTTTATAGTCAATCAAGAACTTGAGGATAGCTAGTATTAATGAGTATTGTGTTAATTTGTATAGCTCTATTTTAAAAGTTCATAGACGTCTAATTAGTGGGTATATCCCACCTAAATAAATAAGATCTATCATGTTTTTGCCCTGACCACCTCAATTATGTCTGTCCGTCCGTCAAACTCTTTATCTGTCCCTGGAGCTACAAATAAAAGGATTTGACGAGTTGTTTTCAAAGTTGATGATTAAATGATATATGATCACACCTCGAGGCATTTATTAAAATCTTGAGTCTAACTCTCAAATTAGGGAAGTTAGTTTTGTTACAAACTACGTGGTATTCCGAGGTTAGATGGTTAAACTTTGAGAAGCGGTAGTGGATGAAAAAATCAACTCAAAATGTATTTAGGAGATTTGCTTGTTATATCTTTATTTTCGCACAAACAGCAAACAACTAAATAAAAACCAAATTGGTAAGCACAGTATTAAATACGATATTTGGTATATTTTGTTAAAATTGACGGTTTCCAGCCCGGGGACCAGAATTATCAAAGACGGAACGAGTGGCCGACCGACATTGTGCGACTGTTGTTTCTTCGCACGCTTGCTTTATCTTTTTTCGTAATGATTGAAGGTCAGTAACAGACACGTCATACGATTTTTGCTTGACAGCTCTCCATATTAATTAATCTAATGGTGTTAAATCAGGTGAATGTAGAGGCCAAGCCACAGGCTCAGCACGATCAATCAACCTTCCAGGAAAATTAATATAAAACCTTTGCCGAGGACCTCTGAAGAAAAACATGTTATTATTTATTTTTTTGCTGTTTGCACAAAAATTAAACTAAATCGAGCATATCTCCAAAATACATTTTGAGATAGTTTTTGAGCCAATACTGCTTCTCAAAGTTTAACCATCTAACCCGGTAACATCCTTTATAATAGACTATATGAGAAAGTCTGTGTGACTGTGTCCTATCATTTAAATTTCCTTATTTTAATATTAATAAAAAACTATGTCAAGAAACCTTTAAAATGGATGGTGTGCACTGAAACGGATTATAAAGGAACTAAAATTATTTGAGTTCCAGGACAAAAATAGTAAATTATTGTAAGTACTTTAAATCAAAAACAAACATAGGTCACATAAACTTGTCGCTGACTTTTCTAACAAATCGATAAAAGTGAGTCAACATCTATGGGGAAGTGGATACCATTTTTATTTATTCAAGAAGGATGACGTTTGTATTCCGGCCATAATTTTTTAAGATTATTTTCTCACATGATTTACCACTCTCTCTTCTAGCAAATAAGAGTACATTATCTTTAAGTTCCACCTTATTACCTACCTCATTTATATAATTAAATTCGGATATCTCGGTGGATAGTAAAACGTGATTAAAACAAATCTTAAACAAATAATAAATTAACTTATATTTACCCGGCTCGGTGGCGTAGTTGGCTAACGCGCTAGTCGAGTTGAGCTCGACTGCTGAGGACGGGGAGATCGAGGCTCTAATCTCGGTCGGGTGAACTGGGGGTGGTTTTTACTAAATGGTTTTCCACTCTCCCTCCACGCAAATGCGAGTTTACTTCCTCTTCTAATTCAACCTTCCCAATTCCTAATCCATTGGAGTAATTAGTACTTAAAGCGTATAACCCGAACGGGTAGTAATACGCGGTGCTAAATATTAAATATATATTAACATATATTTTTTATATTAACATTCCAAATATGTTTTTAAATTTCTCTTTTAAAATGTTTTCTTGACATCATACAAAACTTTTTTTCTTGTTAGGTCATAATTCATGAACACCAAACAAGTTGGTTGTTTCTTGCGAGAATTTCTCCCGCGGCAAGAGCTAACGGCGGGATTCAAAACTTTCGAATTCCCGGCAAATATTGCCCACGTGAGCACCGCGTGGTTTAATAATGACTCGCCAAATTGGTTAATACACTTAAGCACCGCTCGTGTAATTAATGATTCAACGGTAGCGTAGAGTTGCACAATTCAACAAGTTTTGATTACGTTAACCATTTTTGTTCGTCACTGCAATTACGAGTTTTATTAATGTAATTAAAACCTTCAGGTTGGATGTTTTATATTAGTTAATATAAACAGACATTTACGAGTATATGTTTACTATTAGTGTAATATCCGAGGATAAGTTTAGTAAAAACAAATACAACATCTATTCCTAATTCCACCACGTTAACACCCAGTAAATGTAAACAAACCAAGCTTTACAGTAATATTCTTCATTTTGTTTTCAGTAAAGGTTAGAACCATGAATCCTTATACAAATTGGGAAACACTCTAAAAACTATGGAGGAAATTTTTTGGATGTCATTTTTCTTTATCTCTCCAGGCAAATAAATGTAAATTGTGGATAAAATGCTTATCCTTAAGTAACACATATTAGTTTGTAAAGGTATATTCTTGTTATGAAAATAACTTGTCTGCGTTTCTTAATAAAAACAAATTAAAATAAGCTTTGTCGAGAGGTCTAAATAATCAACCTAACAATAGAATGGAATGCCAGGCCTCCACCATGGTTCGGATCCCACGTTAAGCTGTAGGTTCTCCATTTCATCTCACAATCACCCTACCATTACACATTAGCGTAAGTGCGTATAACCCGAACGGGTAGTAAGACACGGTAATAATAATAATAATAATATTAATAATAATAGAATTGATTTTCTAGTGATGGAAAGGTCAACATTTGAATCTTAGCCCGGTCCAACTAGTGCAATTTGTTTATACCGAAAGGCCTTACCTTGACAAATTACTAATAAGCTAGATCAAAATGTAAACATACAAAGTAATCTTCCTAGATTTACGGATAAACGAATCGTACTTATTTTTACACATGAAGAACGTTTCCTTAAATTTATAAACAGCAGATCTTCGTTAATCGGAACTAATAGGGACCGGTGCTAACTAGGACTAGCGAAAACACGGATTAATCGGAGGAATACGAAAAGTTCGACGGGAAGAAAGAGTATTTTCAAATACTTTAAATCACAGTTGAATAAGTTATACCTAATCTACATTAATTTAACTTATGTATAACATGTAATAATATGAAGTTATCCAAAAAAATTAATTAATCTGACATAATTTGTTGTTATGCCACTGTTTTTCGAAAATTGTGCTAGGACTATCTGGAAATTTGGAATTCGGTATGATGGGGTTTTACTGTATAATATACAACAATATTAAATTTAACCTTATTTATTACATATTTATCCAGAATATCAGCATATTTTCACTAATGTAGAAGGGTTGAGGAAGTTATAAATTTAAAGGTAGCATACCCTCATTGGTGAGGAAGAAGAGTTTATGAAGAAATCAATTTCAGTACACCTCTGACAAGACATCTTTGTGAATGTGAGGAATGCCAGGCCTCCACCGTGGTTCGGATCCCACGTTAAACTGTAGGTCCTTCATTTCATCTCACAATACCCTACCATTACACATTAGCGTAAGTGCGTATAACCCGAACGGGTAGTAAGACGCAGTGCTAATAATAATAATAATTTCAGTATATTCGACCGGAAATTTGGATCCCCGCCTTGTAGTCGTTTATCCAGTTTGTTATCTAAATTATGCTTCAAACAACACGACCAAGAATGTTTGTGTTTGGTTTAATTATAAAATTAAACTTTCCTAATTCCTAAGTAGTGCATAGGCGTATAACCTGATCAAGTAATAAGACGCGTTGCTAAAACAATATGTAAAATATATTGTACATACTTACTACACATATTTATATCATATATATACACACATGGTAAACAAATGTGTAAAAAAAAGAGAAACAATAAGAGTTTTAAAAATAAAATAGTACGTATGACTCAGTGAATGGATGTTATTGGAATGAAGGGAGTTTTCAGGTATAGAGAAGTGTGGATAAAGTTAGTGATGATGGATTAAGTTCAGAGTTGTTGTTTTTTGAGCTAAGTGCACAGTTACTTTCCTACCCCGTAAGAGAACACCGAAAGTATCTCTCTCTCTCTCTCTCTCTCTCTCTC
>CABFOW010000727.1:129725-164007 GCA_902141385.1 Timema californicum | reverse complement strand
TCTCTCTCTATATATATATATATATATATATATATATAGCTATCAATACACGTATCTACTAGCACACGTTATAACAAACGTACATTTTTTTACTGATGCACTCAATCTAGGATGCACGTTACAACGCCATGACATGCGCTATATCAATTACAACCAAGAACAATAATAAAGGATGCTAGTATTGCGTCAAACTTACTTCTGTAAAACGAACCAACGTGCGTTACACAATGTACTGTATGTTCGTACATTAAACGCTCATGTGTCCTCTGCCTAAGACCTCCACCACGCATTCCTTCTACATTTTATGTTTTTCTTTTTTAAACATATTAGATCTATTTATCAAACAATGTTAGTGTATAAATCCACACATAAGATAAGAAATAATAGAGATTTTATTTCAACTTCACTCACACTGATGATCACACAATCTAAGGTTGCAATAGACTGGACTGCCAGTGAAGGTAGAGAGAGAGGTCTTTCTGGTCTCGGCTGGGTGCTTTTGTGGCGAGAGAGAGAAAGAATGTTTTTCAACATGTGGTTCAATCATTGTAGTTTATTTAGTCACTAGGGTTCGATTTTAATCACTGTGGTGTTCTTATACCCTCTGCATCCTAGTACTGGTTCACGTTGTATAAAATCATTTTTCGTTTCTTTCTTTTAGCTTTAGACATAACAGCCATGATAAAAAAATAATTGTTATAAAAGATATACTAATAGCCTTTGTAATGACATAAGCAGAAGTCATAGTTTGGAATATTAGGGAACATCCTTTAAAGTGGGGAATGTAGGGGACGCGAGCTAAGGCCAGTGTTTCAGTAAGTTTATAGCAATTTTTTTTTTGTTTGTTAAAATAAATCAAGAATAATTGCTCCAGGAAAAACACAGAGTGTAATTTTCTTCATACGGCAATATCAAATTTTTTTTTACCTATCTCGGTGTTGTAGTTAGCTAACACACTAGTTTCGTGTTGAGTTATACTGTCAAGGACGGGTAGATTAAGGTTCGAATCTCACTCGGGTGAGCTGGGGTGATTTTTCTAAATGGTTTTTCACTCTCCCTCCACGCAAATATGGGTGCACTTCCTCTACATTCTTCCTTCCCAATTCCTAGGCAATTAGCTTTATTAGTACTTAAGCGTATAAACCGAACGGGTAGTAAGACTCGGTGCTAAATAAAATAGAATTAATAACAATTTTTTAGTATGTTTTATGAGCATAATGGAATTATGAGATACATTTTAAATGAAGATAAATTTTTTTTAAATTAAATTTCAGTACAAGTTAAACAGTTATTCAAGAACTGTCAATAACAGCATATTAAGAAAATTAAATTTATGTTTCTAATGAAATAATGTTTGTTTTCATTTTACCAACAAAAAGTTTTGATATAAAAACTGCAAAAATACTGCCCTTAGCTCATGGTCCCTAAACTCCAACCTTACGAGAATGTAATTTGGACCTCATTGTCAAAAGATCATGCAGATTATCCGATATATTTCAAAATTTAATGCAGAGTATAGCAGATTGTATTTATGTTTATTATAATAACACGAAGGCTGAACAAATTAGAATATGTTTCCATATGTATTAGTTCCAAAACATATTTCCCAATGAAAGCTGATGTTATGGATAAACGTGAATATTGACCTGTCGACGGGAAGCAGTCTATCGTCGGGCAAATCGATACTCATTTTAATAATCGACTTATAATGCTGAGGACGGTGTCATAATACTGATTATAATATGAATGAGATATACTCATATCACGAAAAATATCCGAGATCCGTCGAGAAAGCTATGACTATAGATGAGGTGTGTCAGTTGTTTGGTACCTCTTTTGCGCCTGTTATAAACTTAATAACTGAAACTACTCAAGTCAGTGGGCACGTAAGATAAATATTATTCTCATCTAGTCTATTTTGCTGCTCGTAGGGAGGTCAGTGTTAAAATACCTAACGGGGTTTTTGAGTATAATTTTCTTCATGATTTTCCACTCTCCTTACACCAAAATGTGGGTACATTTCATATTTACTTTTTCCCAAACCCTTAACTTGATTAATACATATTATCCAATTTTTAAAAAAAATTAATGTTTCTATAAAGTCGGTTCTGGTATTTTTAGTTACAAAAGTAAAAAAGTATTCTTGATAAGTACATTTATAAAATAAAACGGTATTAGTTTATATAAAAATAATAATAATTAAATTTCAATATTTAAATTATTGGAACTTTTTATGTCCACTAGTCCCACAAGATAAAGTGATAAAATGGGATAAAGTGATCACTTCAGGAGCCGATGTTTGTGGGTTCAAACCCAGACGAGGTTAACAGATTTTTACTGAGTGATAAAAATCCGTAGCACAACATCCTCCTGATGGGAGGTAAAGCCGTTGGTCTCATGTCGATTATGGAATGTAAAAAATCTCTGGATGGTATGTGAAAATACTTTTCCCGCCAAATTGTGTTGGCTTTTTTTTTCATTCCCTCATCATGGGATGGATGGGTGGATAGCGCGCTCCAAATTAAATTAATCTATCCCATAAACGGCAAAAAAAAAAGGAATAGTGAAACTTTGTTGTGGTTCTTGCTCCACATCGGGAGATCAAAAAAATTAATAATAATTACCCCACAAGAGTACGCATTTTATCAGTACCAATATTACAGAATGTCAAAAACCTACATAGTTTGGGCTGATATCTTGTTTGTTGGTTTATAGCTCGTCACGTGACTATATCTAATTCTTTTTCGGTGAACTTGAAAATTCAAAGTGCCAACTAACTTATGTAGGTCTATATAAATAATGTGCGTCTGGGCTACATCATTTGTAACCTAGTAGTGGAAAGATTAGCCAATACTAATGTACCTTTTCCCAGGGTATTCCCGAATGTACTCAACGTAGATCCTTTTCGCGGAGGTTCTTTCTATATCCCGATGTGATGATATAGGGTTGAAAGTGAGTACGGGAGTGTAGAACCAGTAGAAACACTTAAACCTAACTAACCAATCCCAAGTAACCGTTGGTGTACTTCCTTTTTCTGACAAAAACAAAAACAAGGCACCAGCCAGGAATAGAGCCTGGCACTTCTCAAGTCGTAACCAGATACACTATTACACAATGGGGCCGGTTAATTTTATGGTTAATACAGCTAAAACCAAACGTCACGTTGTGGTGCGGTTTTCTGTAGTATATTTAAAATATTGTTTCAGTAGATAGATTTAGCTTAATTTTCTACACATTCTATTAGTCTAACCCGCCTCGGTGGCGTAGTTGGCTAACGCGCTAGTCGTGTTGAGCTCGACGAAGTACCCGGAGAAGTACAGGGAGAATTTTAATTAGTGGAAAAATATAAATCAAATTTTCAAATTCTGGCTTTGAGGTGCATCATATGTTTGTGCACAGATATTTTTAATTTTTTAAAATTTCAGATCTCTGCGTACGGTATATTGGTCTATTATCGCCCAATGCTCGTGCCAGACAAACAAACACTTCATCTTATGACTATTTCATTGCTTCCAACCCCATTTAGATACATTAAAAAAAATATTAAATGTTTAAAAATTGCTGCTTCCATGTGCCCATGCTCGATTACAGGGCTACTAATTCTTAAAATTTAAGACCACCGCGCGCTGTAGATATTGCTCAATGCTCATGACAGACAAACAAATTCTTTATTTTATTAATATAGATTTGTCATAAATATCGTTGAAGTTGGACTTTATTTTTTATATTTATTTTAAAAGTTTTATGTTCAAATTCCACTATAGCCATGAAAAATATTCAATAACTGTTGAGATTGATATGTGTATAAAAATTAACTAAATATATTTACCTACACGGTATTCTATTTGTTTTATAAGTTTTATTTGCTACCTAAACTGTAAAACCACAAAAATATATTCACGCTCTTTTCAATCCCACCTTAAGGCACAGCGCTTCTATGTCTTTGTCACGAACCCCGAACTACCTCAAACTCACCTTGTTGGTTGATCTGTGACGTGACGCTCCTAGGACATCGATGGCNCCATGAAAAATATTCACTAACTGTTGAGATTGATATGTGTATAAAAATTAACTAAATATATTTACCTACACGGTATTCTATTTGTTTTATAAGTTTTATTTGCTACCTAAACTGTAAAACCACAAAAATATATTCACGCTCTTTTCAATCCCACCTTAAGGCACAGCGCTTCTATGTCTTTGTCACGAACCCCGAACTACCTCAAACTCACCTTGTTGGTTGATCTGTGACGTGACGCTCCTAGGACATCGATGGCCTCTGGGACGTAAAAAAAACACTGTAATCTGACGAGGAGTTTTTACAAATAAAATACGGTAAAAGGAGGGAGTAGGGTCTAACGAGGGGGTCTGCAAGTAAAATTGCCATTCAGGGAATAGAGGGTTACTCTGGTCCTACAGTAAGACGAAATCTGACTCTTAATCATAGGATCTTTGAAACAAGTACATACAAAAATTTAGAGAAGGTTTGTTTTAAAAAGAACGTCCATAGATATTTATACACTAGGATTATTTTTAATAATCATTGTATTTGCAGTTACAAGAACTCCATAATTATATGAATAGGTCATGTGAAATGTATCTAAAGGGTTATTCATATTGTCAGGTATAAAATCATGCCGGTTGATGGAGGCTACAGTACATGTCTCCACGTGATGAACTTGGGGTTGGCGGCGCAAAATAGCGCCGTTACAAGAAGTCAAAGTTGGCGCTGTCTGCACCTAGAGAGGTAGGCAACACATGCAGCAAGCTACGCTAACCACCACAGGCATCCTCACCACTCCCTCCTCTGACACACACGCTGGTGATAGCGTAGTAGAGTGGCATATGTGCTTGCACTCGTGGTGACTGCCCTGGCTCAGATGGGAGAAGAGGCTATCTTCTCCTTTCTGTGGGATGTTCCTCGTCCGGTAGCCCTCGCAGAGTTCCTCCTTATGGCGGCCCCTGGGAAACGTCCAAAGGTTCTTTACAGAGGGGCAACTTAATCATTGTTGAGGTATTCTGTGTTAGAGGAGTAAATGGGGGAGAGGGGCTTCCCATCTCACATCACACTAAGCGGTTGGTATCCAGTACCTTCCGGGAAAGCTTGTCAGTTCATCTCAACGAGATCCCACCGATGGAAACTGGACAAGGCAAGAGGGGGAGGGGGAAGTTTCTCACTTGTCCAGTGATTACAGGGATCGGTGCCGGGCACGGGGTCATCAGTTCCTAAATTTCTCACTGAGCATGTAAACGTGCGTGGCTACGCTCAAAGGACAAGTCATGATGGGTTAGAGGAGCCTCGTAAAAGGTGTTTGCTCCCCAGACAAGTGGACATCAAACTCTGACATGACAGGTGAGTTTCCACCTGGAAAAGTCTATGACTTATATAAGTTGTAGGACTAATTACTTAGCGGTATCCTTAATTCCTTATGGGAATCTATCATATTTTGCTATATGTATATGGTAATCAGATCGAAAAGTGATTGGTTTATGTCCAAATTTAAATATATATGGACCTCTGATCAAATGGAGGATTGTCTGACATCGAAGTTTGTAATATATATATATATATATATATTTCCTCAGGAGCCGATGTCTGGTCGAAAGGTGAAAAATTCACATTTTAGTTTAGAATATGCAACATATTTCTATTTGGTCCTCTGGTAAATCGGCCGATGCCTTATTATTAGTATTCGGTGTTCTGTCTTACGACAGGTCAATTTCTTTTACCACCAATACAACTTATCATCCACCTCCTCCTTCAACTACATAGAGATTTATTCTTTCCTTCAAGTCATCCACTATTTGACCAGCCTTCCTAAGCTTCTCTTTCCCTTAATCTTGCCTTATACGATGTCGTGCATAAGACAGTTCCTCCCAAGGGTGTGTCTGATCCAGTTTTCTTCGTACCGAGGAATCAGATCCAAAAGGGTTCTCTTCTTATCCACTCTTCTTAGGACTTGTTCATTTGTCACCCCGTCTGTCCACCTGGTATTTTCAAATATTCTCCAGAAGCACAATTCAAAGCTTTCCAAGTATTTCTTTTTCATATTCCTGAGAGTCCAATTTCCTGCTTCGTACAGAGCGAAGCTCCAAATGTAGCATTTCAATAATTCCTTACACATTTCCAAAGTCAGCTCGCTGGTCATATACATACATATATATGTACGTATATATTATAGAGTATATATACTATATCAATTATATATAGTGTATATGACATACTATACATAGTATATATAGCATAATACATATACTGTATATATTGAGCTAGAGAGAGAAAAAGAAAGACTAAAAGAGATAAATCTCTGGTCGAATGGAGAACATGCTGATGTCTAGATCTCGACTATACTGTACAGACAATTATGGCCCTCTGGTTGAATTGGGGAGGGTCTGACTTCTGATCTTGACAACACATACGAGGTTAAACATTCTAAGAACGCCGCTCGCTCACACATCCATTCATCAACATGCACTGTAAAGTTTTCCAACTAAAACTGAACGGTGGTTTGGAAGTTTACAGTTTCAGTAAATATGTTTACGAAGTTAGAATCCCTTCCCCTAAACATTAAGAATGATGAACGAGTATTTCCAAAGAAAACATGGGCACAGTATAAAAAGGAGAGAATACGAGTTAATTTATCACAAGAACAGAAGAAATTTTCACTATAAGTTAACTTGAAATGTAATACCTAGAGTTTGGTCGTTGTATCTTGGATACATCCATTTCATCTATATCTATGAAAACATCTAATTATCTTTAGTAGATAGTAATTTGTAATAGGTAGAAAATCACAATGGTGGCGGGTGACCTGGTGGTCTAGGGATAAGATGGTGGACTTCTGTGCAGGGGTCCGGGGCTCAATCCTCGGTCCCGGCACAGATTTATCTGATTACCAAACCCTTCCTTCACCTCTGACAAGACATCTTCTGAATGTGAGGAATGCCAGGCCTCCACCGTGGTTCAGATTCCACATTAAACTGTAGGTCCTCCATTTCATCTCACAATCACCCTACCATTACACATTATCGTAAGAGCGTATAACCCGAACGGGTAGTGAAACGCGGTGCTAATAATAATAATAATAATAATAATAATAATAATAATAACGATGGTGGACTTGGTGTTTGTATCTATGGTCTGGTTTTCTGATGACGATAAAGCCATATTTTGAATCGCTGTCAGATCTGCAAGTAATATTTTTAAAATGTAATTATTTTCTCCCTCCACTAAAATGTGGTTAAACTTTCTATCAATTATACCTTCATTTATTTATTATAATAATCATGTGAGAACTCTGATGGTGTATTAATGTGTGAATCATGGAATAAATACTCAATAGAATATAGTTCCTTTGATTTATGAAGAATAATTTAGTTTGTACAGCTTGATTTAGATAATGTGGAACTTTTTTATATATATCTACAAGAACAGTTGCTTAAGAATTTTTCATATATTGGTATGTAAATGGGTCAGGTCATATGATCTTAAATCGTCACTTTTCATATATTATATATGTTACATAATACTAATATGCATTAATGTAAATTGTTATCAATATTTTTTTTTAATGGCTGCCACATGTTTTAAGGTATGAGTCGGCCACTTTTTTGAAATCACGGTTCGTATGAGTTCGAAAAAAAAATCATGGGACGGCTTGGAAAATAATTCTAACAAAAAATTTCAACCCTAGATTTTTCTCGTATCATATAGTAATAATTAAAAGTAGTTATTTGTCTATTTTTTATGAATACATTTTTGTTTGTTTTCTTAATCTTTTGCAGAACAGATACGACCCACGGGCCGTAAGCTTACAACCACTGGTTTAAGGCATAACTTTTGCAATAAGTTAGACTGCCGATGACAAAGGGGTCAGGGTTCTAAGCCTGGTGGCGTGTACTAAGGTTGGTTTCCATAAATTATTTTTCCATTCTATCTCCACGCAAATGAAGGCAAACTTCCTCTAAATTCAACTTAATCTCATTCCTAGCACATAAGCGTAATTAGTACATATGCGTATAGCCCTAACTGGGTAGTATTACACCATGATAACAAAAAAAATCCCCCCAAAAAAGGTGTTAGAATTTTCTAAAAGTCTACCCGACTCAGTGTCTTAGCTCACGTGCTAGTTTCGTATTGAGCTAACCTGCTGAGGACGGGGAGATTGAGGTTCGAGTCTCACTAGGGTGAACTGGGGGTAGTTTTTCCTAAATGGTTTACACTCCCCCCTCCACGCAAATGCGGGCTAACTTCCCCTATATTCAACCTTCCCAAACCCTAGCCCATTAGTATAATTAGTAATTAGCGTATAGCCCGAACGAGTGGCAAAACGCAGTGCTAAGTATTATTATCGTCATCATCTAAAATTCCTTTCTTACGAGAACTTAATTATAGTATATTAACAGTGTGATGTTACAGTAATGACTAATGAAGGTTAACGATTAAAAGTCCAAATGACTTTGGTTCCATCCCAGTCTAATATATAATAATAATATATTACTTACACATTGATTTATCCTACGACACAGCTAAGCCCCTCATATTTTCAGTGATGGGGTTGAGTTATGTTGGATTAAGTATCCATTAATATATTGATTATAGTACCTAATTAAGTAAATATGGATCTCAATCACCAATACAAGGTCGTTAAAAATAAGCGTTTCATGAGGCTTTACTGAGCATCGATAATATAAATTACCGGTAAAGTTGACCGAAAAGGTAATGACCGGGAAATTCAATTCAAACCGGAATATACCCCATAGTTTAATTCTAGTAATAAGGGGCCTTTTAGAGAATACTAACATTTGTGGTAAACATTGATAGCATCCACGTCTCTCTACTAAACTAAAGGTCCCAGATTCGATTCCCAGCTTGACAAAAAAAAACACAATTTGTGAAATGTGGGATTTCCCTTTCTCAGTGATGAATTAACGGCCTTAAGGCTGGATGTTGTATTTGTTCTAGATTTAAGTCCATCTATAAACCTTATACTGATATAATAATAATAATAATTATTATTATTATTAGCACCACGTCTTACTACCCATTCGGGTTATACGCACTTACGCTAATGTGTAATGGTAGGGTGATTGTGAGATGAAATGGAGGACCTACAGTTTAACGTGGAATCCGAACCACGGTGGAGGCCAGGCATTCCCCACACTCACAAGATGTCTTGTCAGAGGTGAAGGAAGGGTTTGGTAATCAGATAAATCTTTGCCGGGACCGAGGATTGAGCCCCGGCCGCCAGCACAGAAGTCTGACACCTTACCCCTAGACTGCCAGGTCACCCTGATATAATTAGTCGGTTCAGAAAGTGCAAGTTAAATACTTCAAAGACACTGATAACAGTTTAATATATTATTAATATTCATTTGTAGTTATTTATAACATCTAAGTACATCGACCACTGGAGATCACGTGACTTGATTTTTGAATATACTTAAGAATCTTAAGTAGATTTTGAGTTGTTATATATATTATGTATATAAAAATGTGTAACTGTTTTAACGATTTAGTACACCCTATCACGAAGTGGCTAGTCAATATATTATTTTCGGATTTAATAAACAGATAGATAGGTTGTTTGTGCGCCCGTCCATATTACTCGTTTGGACCATCTGTATGTCTGCAGCCAGTAATTCTCAACAAGTGTTCCGCAGAACCTAGCGGTTCAACGAGCTGATTTGCAGGGTTCCGAAAAAATGTTTGACAAGTAAAGCTGGGTCCACACTTGTATCATATTCTCGTATCGTAACCCTATCACAATCAAGGTTGGAGCGGGACATATGGACAGGCTTTAGACAAAATTTCCGCTGAACTAATATCCATTCTATCGCGATCATTGATGCTATCAATCATTTGTATATTCCTGACCCATGACGGTGTTTGGTTTAGATCATGTCCACACATGTCGTGTACTCACCCCGGAGCTTCCTTTGATGTGACGGTGAAGTACCGAGCAGAGGTGGGACGTAGCGATCTGGTACGCCCGTCAATCTCGTGATTGCTTCGAAGATACAAGGTTCTGTCCAAACCTATGCGTTCAAGATACTTGTCGGATATACGATACGAGGTTCTGATACAAGTGCGGACTCATCATAAAAGTATTTATCAAATACTTATTATTCTTAAGTTAACAACTGGATGGTTGGTTCAGTGTGATGTATATCCATCCGGCGCTTGGTATGGCATTCACTCAGCTCTTGGGCTGGTATTGCCGCCTGCACCATCTGGTAGAGGTCCCATGTACTAGGAGAGTTCAGAAAGTCTGGTGGTTTCTCATTGCCTTCCACACTGAATTTATATGAGCGAGCGCAAAAGACTCTACCTATCTTTTATTATTATTATCACCACGTCTTACTACCCGTTTGGGTTACACGCACTCTACCTATCTTAATGCAAAACTATTTCTACATATATTTTATTAATCTTTCACATGCCCCTATCTACATGGAACCGACGGGTTTTTACTTATCCTCCGAAGGAAGTTGTGCTACATATTTTTATCCCTCAATTAAAATCCATTAATCTCGACTGTGCTTTAACCCACAAACACCAGGTCCTGATGCAACCAATGTACTCCGATGAAACCAAGGTCAACTATCAAATATTAAGAAGTGTATATAACTGTTTACCTTCTATTGAAACTAAAAAGTACGACTGTCAGCAACCCGTTCATAGAAATTCCATCAATTGAAGGTCAGCTCACTATAGCAGAAGAAGTTTTAACAAACATTCGATACTATAGAACACTGATTCTGTAATATACCAGACTACCTTCAATTGATTCATTTTTCATTGGTATGGGAGAGTACCTTAATGTTGTAAAAAATACACCAACATTTCTGATAAAATTTTCAACAACAAATCTTTGTGAACAAGGATTTTTCTACACTTACCACTATACAAAATAATAAAAGTGAATAGTATGCTTTTCATCAAAGAAAAAGTTTGGGTGTGCTTATCGCAAATTCTTCCAAAACTCAAAGAAATATCATATTCTGAAAATTTAAAAATGACACCTGGACACGGGAATCGAACCCGGGAATTTAAGCTTAGTACGTCAATGCTCTTACCACGGAGCCATCCAGGATTCGTTCCGTGCCCATGGTCATTCTTCACTCATAGTTTAAGGCAGAGTCTAAGATGGACGTGCAATCCTGTACAATTATATATATAATTGTCTAATTGCTGCTAAATGCCAACTACCGAGTCGCAAAGGGCTGCGTTGTTTGATGGCTGTGATCATAGATAATCACATGTTTATAAGCTGACGACTTCCACGTCCATCTTAGACTCTGCCTTAAACTATGAGTGAAGAATGATAAGGGATATGGGACGAATCCTGGATAGCTCAGTGGTAAGAGCATTGGCGTACTAAGCCGAAGGTCCCGGGTTAGATTCCCGTGTCCAGGTGTCATTTTTCAATTTTCAGAATATGATATCTAAGTGGTGTTATCCTCACTAAAATGCATTAATAATAGTTTCGGCTAATTGTTTCATCAAACAAATATGCTTAAATCGCTAATCCCAAGTTTTACATTGAAGAATGGAAAACAACCAGATTTATTTTAGGTTGCCCATATTTTTCATTATTTATTTTTATTTATGCATTTTGTAATGGTATATTATACTTTTTTAACATCCATTATTGTTTCCAGCTTGTGGCATGGGTCAGTTTTTAATCAAGCCATATATTTTCCAGAACCGACTTGCTAGGCCTGACGTGGCTGAATATAAGACTAGGACAGACACAACATCCAGTCCCCAGCCACTAACTCATCACTGTGAAAAGGTAAACCTACATTTCAATAATGATAAATTTTTCGGCCATGCCAAGTATCGAACCTGGAACCCTTAGCTCAATAGACAGACATGCTACAAACTGAACTAAGGTTTTGGACTGGTATATTGAACTGGAAAGTTCTAATACCATACAATAAAACTTATTAACACAAACCATTATTAATTGGAAATCATAGTTATTTAACAATATTACATTTTAATTTGAGGTAGCTCCAATGATGAGTTCCACTAAATTACACAACCAATTTTAAGGGTTTCTTAAAACATAAAAGGCTTAGTGCCATTGAATTTAACCAAACGAGTAAGAATGAGAAACGCAAAATTTGAGAAAAAATGTACTCGGTTTCACGTGGGAATAAAGTAATTTCAGTCGGGATTCGAAACAATGACCCCGTCACCGGTAAAGTATAAAAGATGAGACTTTTGTCTTTATCCACATGCCCAGTGACACATTACTCATGTTTTTTTTAACTGTTATGAATTTTTGTTTGTTAAATACGTTATTATTGTAAGACTATATTGTCAACGTAGCTCTAGCTTAGCTATTTTTAAATAAATAAATAAATAAAATGTAAATAAATTTAAAGACCTATCTTCTTTTACTATAGCTTACATTTATATTTGTAAGGCAAAATATTTATTAAAAAAAAGCAATGTTGGCTTCGAAAAACATCTTTATTGCGTTTTTCAAAACACGCTTCTTTATTCTATACATAAATGAAACTAATAAAACTAGTCTGAATGTGAGAATTGTTTTTATGTTTTTAATAAAAGGATCCCAGTAATGTTTTCACTGAAGTTACGACGTCATTAAGAAGATAGCTCAAAAGATAACAGTAGTATTCTCGCCCTAGTAAGTACTGAGAGAAAAGGGAGGTCAAATATATGTCTAGAGAAAAATCCATACCTTAACAGAGTTAAATTTTCACTCAGATGTTAAATTTTGAATAAATTTTAAATATATTTTATCTGGGCAATGATCAATCTCTGACCTGTTTCAAAGTCAAGTATAGTATCTAGTAGCACAAAAGTTATTTCATTAGCATATTCATAAATATAAGTTTATTTTTTTACTACCCGTTCGAATTATACGCTTTTGTACTAACTACGCTAGTGGTTTTAAGAATCAGGAAGGTTAGCATTAGCTTGGGAAGGGGGGTGGGGGTAGAGTATGGAAAGCCATTTTGGCAAAACCACCTTCAATACACCCGACCAAGATTCAAATCTGAATCTCCCCATCATCGGTGGAATAGTCTACTCAGAGAGTAGAGCGTTAGACCATGCAGCCACCGAAGAGGGCTACACACAATTGAAAATTATCTGAAGCCATACTCTCTTTTTTTCGCCATGTCTTACTACCAATTCGGTTTATTGCATATGTACAAATCATGATAAGGGGCTACGACGGAAGAAGATGTTATGCTTTAGAGGAAATGTAACAACATTTGCGTGTAGTTAGAGTGGAAAACCTACTAAGATATAAAAACACCTAGTAGAGTTTTTAATCTTGACCTCACATACAAACCAAACTAGATTACCTTGACATTTAGACCACAAACCCACCGAGGTAGGAAGCTCTCATTTAGGGTACAGACCTATAAAATTATGATATTAAGATATTAACGGCAAAATAAAGTTGTCATTTCCTAAATCATTCTTCGTACCCTAATCCTACCATAGGTCTACAGGTACAGTCCAATTTTTATAGTAGGAACCTTATCTGGAAGTAATAAAAGTTATTTAATCTAATTTCATGTATTCACACATCTAGTCTATAATCTGCATTTGATAATTTTGATGGGTGTTACAAATACATATAAACTACACTAATAATAATACAGTGGAACGTGGATAATCTGAACTTGAAGGGACCAGGAAAAAATTTGAACTATCCAAAAATTCGAAAAAATAAGTTTTTTAAAAGGAATTCTCTTTTACACTTCCTTTATCAGCGTTACTTTTTCGGGCAAAGTTAATGATTTATAGGACTGTGGCCTGGACAGTGACATCACGATACACACACACACAACCAAATATTACTGTACAGTATGTACTAAATAAAAAAAATTAACGGCAAAACAAAATATACTTGCACGTCACAAGACTATCGCTACGACTGAATCAATAAGAACAGCACACGTAATCACTCAAGAGGTTTGACTTTGACTAACGGAGCACAACACTGTACGTGTAAACAAAGACATATGGGTGATCGGGGTAGGGGGAGGGGTGTGAAGAAGGATGCTGACCACATTCAAACGTCGCCTCCCCTGTTTACAAAAATAGAACAACACCGCACTGCAACTAGGATTAAGAAAAAAATACGGCTCAGTACATTACAACTTACTAAAGGTTCGAATTAATCAAAACCAAATTCAAATTATCCACGATTTTTTAATATGGTTTTAATACAGAATTCACCGGACCGGGTGAAAAATTCGAATTAAAGATGACATCGAAATACGTGAATTCGAATTAGTCAGGCTCCACTGTAATAAAAATAATTTATTAAAATGTTATCAACGTTAGGTGCCAACAAATATATGTATAATCTAAAATTTTAAAAATTACACTTGAACCAAGAAGTTGTACCTGGAACTTTTGACTTAGAACGCCAATGCTCTAACCACTGAGCTATCCAGGAATCATCCCATTCCTAGGGTCATTATTGACTCCTATTTTAAGGCTAAGTCTGTGAAGGACGTGCGTAAATCATCAGACACATTGTGAGCGATAAAATTAGATCGCGAGCTATTATATTACACAGCCACCTTAATCTCGGGGAGCTTTATGCTTTAAATAGCACCATGACAACTCTACTGATTCTCATATAATCATGGATTAAATAATCTCTGTGATCTGAGTGGAAAGTGCTCACCTCAGGACCCAATGTTTGTGGGTTCAAACCCAGCTGGGTTTAACGGATTTTTCTTGAGTGATAAAAATCCATAGCAGATATTTCTTTGGAGAGGAAATAAAGCCGTCAGTCCAATATCCATTGTAACATGTATTATTATTATTACCACCGCGTCTTACTACCCATTCGGGTTATACGCACTTACGCTAATGTGTAATGGTAGGGTGATTGTGAGATGAAATGAAGGACCTACAGTTTAACGTGGAATCCGAACCACGGTGGAGGCCTGGCATTCCCCACATTCACAAGATGTCTTGTCAGAGGTGAAGGAAGGGTTTGGTAATCAGATAAATCTTTGCCAGGACCAAGGATTGAACCCCAGACACCAGCACGGAAGTCCGACACCTTACCTCTAGACCACCAGGTCTCCTGTAACATGTAAAAGAACCCTGGAAGTTATGTGAAAATATCTTTCATAGCCAAATTAATAGGCCCTCTCACTCTCGCTCATATAAATTCTCATGTGTTGATTATCGATTCAGAAAGTGCACGTAAAATACCTCAAATAAATAAAAACCTTGGATTAAATAGACAAGTTGATGATATTTAGATGAGTCTATAAACCTACTTGACAGCTTTCTTAGACTCTGCCTTAAACTATGAGTGAAGAATGACCATGGGCACGGGACGAATCCTGGATAGCTCAGTGGTAAGAGCATTGGCGTACTAAGTCGAAGGTCCCAGATTCGATTCCCGTGTCTAGGTGTCATTTTTCAATTTTCAGAATATGATATAGTTTATATATTCAGCACCGTGGCTTGCTACTCGTCAGGTTACACAGCTAACAAATATAATATATTGTATATTTAACCCAAGATTTTTATTTATTTGAGGTATTTAACGTGCACTTTCTGAATCGATAATCAGATATATGTTTATTTTTTTTCTAAAAGGTCTTTCTAACGAAAATCAGACTGTACCTCATTAGTTCAAATCTAAAAGGTTTTTGAGGAACATGTGTCAAACTTGCACTAGTCAAACTGCTTCATTTATTCAGCTTCCCACTGCTTGAATGCATAATGCAATGGCATACACACGTTGGGAAAAGGAGACATGGTAAAATAATGGGAGGGTAGGTGAAGGGGGTGGAGGGGGGTCCGAGTGAGTAGTGAAGGTTTGAAGGAGGGTCGCAAGCCAAGCTCTATTTGCCTTGTAAATGTGAAGGACCATGCGAAGGGTATATTCGCACAGGTGCAGACCAGACCCAACGTCTGCAAAAATATCTGAACTGTTAAAGAAGCCTTTGCAATCATTCCCTATTCTGATAAAGCTTCCCAAGAAATAAACATAATGGTGTGTTATTATTCAATATTATTTGAAATATATAAAATAAAATCTAACTAGGACTTGCTATTTCAACAGATATTTCCCAATTGTTCATTATCTACGGTACAAATGGGAGTGTAGGGGAGACAAGAAAAGGTCGGTGTTTTTTGTAGTGTTTATAGCAAAAAAATTTGTTGGCCAAAATAAATAAAGTATTTCTCCAATGGAAATAGAGAATTTAAGATTTAACTTGATGACCTCAACAGTACTTAAATATATGTTACTAATATATTAGCATTATGACGAGGAAAATTTTTAGTGTAAGAGAAAAAGTAGTCAATAAATTCTAAGATACCCTTTCATTAATAGATATTCAAGAACTATTGATATATAAATCACATGACCGATGTCCATGTGACTTATTCCCTTTAAAATATTTTGATAGTTTTAGTGAGGTTTTTTTTAATCACCGCGTCTTAATAACAATTAAGGTTATACGCATAAATTATTATTATAATAGGGTAAAGGTGAAGAAGGAATCATTTTAGAGGTAATTCACCCGCATTTTCATGTAAGGAGAGTAAGAAAACATTTTGGAAAAATCACACTCGGTAGACCCAAATGGGATTCAAACCCTGATCTCCCTGTAATCAGCAGGCCTGTCAAACACAAGAGTGACTCCTTAGATGCCTTGATACTTATTAAGATGGATAATTTGAATTTTCTATATTTAAAATTTTTCAAGATAACCTTTTGATTTAAAATTATAAAGCGATATAATAATTTTATACCAAAATTCTTTTTTCTTTGTAATAAAATTAAACGCCTTTTCTGTAAACTAAATAATGGTGTTATATATTTCAAATAAATTCCAAGTATATGAGATATTCTTCTAACACAATAGAAGATAATAACGGTGGGCAATTTATAAGTTTAAAAAAAAGTATCACGAGTATAAGGTATTTCAAAAGAGCCTTTTATTTATAAAAGACATGCATTTTAAATTGCTAATACCTTTAACCTACAGTTCAATAAAGACGTAAAAGTATATGGCGGTGAAAGTTTATGGTCATCCCTTTAAGAAGTTATAGAAAGAAACCTTGGTCAGATAATCCGGTCACCCTAGAAACAATACACTACAATGTTTTCTTCTCCCTCCTGGACCTTAGATATGTGCTACTCTTGCAGTTTTACTGTTTCCTGGGATTTCAGTTAGGAGCCCTAAAAGGCAGCCCAACTAATCCTGTGGCCAGTAGTGACCCTCTGACCTCAAGAAGTCGAGGTCGCAAAGTCCCACCGATAATTTAACCCACTCTCCTCCCTCCGACCTTAGTCCTGACGCCTCAGAATCCTGGGGAAACTGATCTTTTGCGGTCTCTTTCAGGTGAACCGGTGCAGGATAAAAAGGGTTTAAGGTGGGTTGGGAGGTCACGTGAGAAAAGGCCAGTTTTTAGTCTGCAGTTTTTCTAGCAAAGCTTTATTTGGTTAAAAATAAATAAAATAATTCTCCAGTATAGACCGAGAGTTAAATTTTCTTCACGTGGTGATAATAACAGTTATTTAATATATATCAAGGATGTCCAGGAATTTAATGAGAAATCTATATCTTCGATTAAAAAGTTTTTCATCTAATGCCAATGATTAATATTCAATAAATATTGACATTTTACGCGAAGAAAATTAAGTTATATGATTTTACTGAAGCATTATTTAATTAACCTTGGCAAAAAAAATGTTTTACTAAGAAAACCTTCAAAAAATTGCCTACACTCACATCCCCTTACACTCCAGCACAAAGGACACGAATCAAGCTCCCCCTGATGTGAAATTCTAGACGAATGATGAAGATGAGTGGGAACTTATTTTATAATCCAGAAATCAGATTTTAACAGTGTTAAGCCATTTAAAAAATAATAGCTCGCCGGTAAATTTTGCATTATCAACCCTCAAATGTAGTTTTAGATAACGTAAGTGATTTTAAATTTCTTTCAACTGTTGGCATACGGCCAAAATCGTTAAGCCACCTCAAAGGAATTTTTTTAAACGATTTTATCATGTAGAAAAATCTATTAAGGAGGGTTTTTTTAAATTTTAATTATAATATTTGTGCTATTTAAAAAAAATGTTTCTCATGGATTTAAAAAATCTATTTTTATTTATCAAATTTTTTCTCGCATCTATTTGATCGTTCCCTAAATTCCTATCGAATCTTCAAGGTATACCAGTTGAAAAACATTGATCTTAGATTATAAAAATATAAATTAAAATTTCATATTAATCTAGGTAGAATATCCTTGGATTCTAATTTAAGTCCCAAATAAAACATTTCTGCCATTGAATAGTATTTTTGAAATTTGAAAATTTGCGCACATCCTCGGTGTATACAATTTTAAAAAAAATAGCGGAGACGAAAAACAATTATGAAATAAGGATCCCGGGTTCGATTCCCGGCATGGTCTAAAATGTATAATTGGGGAAATGTGATAAATTCACAGTGATGAATTAACATCTGGTGGTATAGTGTTGTTTCTGTTCTAAATTGAAGTTTGTTTGTAGTTATAATCAGTCAGTTTAGAAAGTGCACGTTAAATACTTCAAATAAATAAATAAAATTATAAACATCTGTTGGCTAGAAGTCTAGGAGTCATTATCGAACTAAATCGTCTTACGTTATAAATATATAGATACAGAAACAACTAATCTCCCATAACGATTTTTTCCTCGCCATATCTTACTAAGCTTTAGGGTATTTAAAACTATCAGAAGTATCTGGAGTTTCCAGGGGTAGCCACTAAATACATTGCGTGGTTACCCCGGGCAAATTGATCTTTACTTATAACAGACAGAAACAAAATATATGTTTTATTTTGACCTAGTTTTTAATTATTTAAAACAAATATAATTAATAAAATATAAGCTTTGAGGTTCACATTTATGTCCACAGGGGCTAATAATTTTAAAATTTCACCCTTCTGTGTGTGGTAGATATCGTGCAATGTCCAAGAAAGACTAACAAACAATTCATTTTATAAATATAGATAGATACGTTAGAGGGCAAGGGATCGGAAATGTATAATTTAGAAGAAATATACCCACATTTGTGCAGAGGTTTGGAAGGAAAGCATGTGGGAAAATCAACCTCAAAGTATCAGGCCAAGAATGTAGCACAAACTTCCCCGTTACAAACAAAGTGTGCAATATAATCCACGTGCCCACCGATGCAGGTCATAACGAAAATTAACTCTTGATTAACTTTCCGATATGGATTTCTGTTTAATGGTTAGGTGTTTCGGTCCTCCATTAAATTCGCTATTTATTAAGCTTAGCTTTGGTAAAACCCTGATTTTATGAAATGAAAGGTACGGGGGAAAAATGGGGTAAGTCCAATATCAACACAAATTACTCTATTACTGCCCTCTGTTATATAATCATGAAACCTTTATAATGCACTTTAGATTATGGTTAAAGGAGTTATTTGTAATATTTAAAATAATTAAAAAATTTTTCCGGGGTCTTAATGTGGTTTGAGAAAATAAAGATCTTTTTCCTGGAAAATGTGTCTAATATGACTTCCCACCCCTTCCCCTCACCCACTTTTTCCTGTGCTCTTATATTGTCAATTAAATATTCAAAAATAAAATATACAGTTAGAACTGTAAAGATAAAAAAAATGATGTAACAGGGCTTGCAAATTACTTGACGTGAATATAATCTAATATTTATCCTAGTAAATTTGATAAAAGGTGAATTGGCTATTACTGTCCGTTTTAGGGCAGATAATGTTTTTTTTAAATATTATTTGTATTTAGCACCACGTCTTACTAACCGTTCGTTATATACGCTTAAGTACTAATTACGCTAATGGGTTAGGAATTGGAAAGGTTGAATTTTATAGGAAGTGAACCAAAAATGTTTGTGGTGGAGGAGTGGAAAACTATTTAGGAAAAACCACTCCATTTCACCCGAGTGAGATTCGAACCTCGGTCTCCCAGTCTTTGGCAGTCTAAGTCAACATGAAACTAGCGTGTTCGCTAATTATGCCACCGAGGTGGGTGACAAGAATTGTTAGCTAGATAAGAAGTTATAGCTATACTAAAAATAGTCATATGACTAATTGGGGATTAATAAAAGTCCATACATATAATTGCCTTCAATATCATAGTTAGAGTAGCTAAATCCGATACCACCAATTTTTTAAAACTGTTTTCTAAAAACACGGAGTTTTATTTGACAACCTATTTTAGATTGGGTTAATTAATTTATTTTGGTAAAAAAATATCGAAGCTTTTTATTAATAATTCACGTAAATACTTTTAATAAGTTTATAAAAGAAATGTATTTAACTAACTTGACATTAATATTAACAATATCCCCAGTTTATAAATTTCATTTAAAACCAATTATCCGTCGTTTTAAAAAATGAGAGTTTTAGATTTTGATCGTAAAATATTTGTAGTGGCTATATTATTTACACAACCATTTCGCTGGCTACATGGTTTAAGGCGTCACTCTCGCAATAGACCAGATTGCTGATGATGGTGAAATCGTAATTCGATCTCAGTCGGCTGTAATGGGGGTGGTTTACCATAAATGGTTTTCCATTGTCGTTCTATGCATATGGGGGTACACCTCATCTAAATTCAAACTTACTCATACCTTACTAATTGAAAAATCGCCTAAATCCACTGTATTTCTTCTTGAAACTTCATGTGTTATGTAAGCACCTTATGAAAGGGGTGGGTGAGGTTGATCTTTGCTTCTTTTTTCGGACAAGAGGAAAGAGGGGGTTCAGTACAAAGCTTACATAAGACAGAGAGATGGGCAAGAATGGCGCAGTAACTCCAAATAAACACATAATTAAAAGCGCCTAGAATTTAATTCAAGAACTTAGGTTGTAGATAATAATATTAAAAGTGGTTGATAGTTTTATAATTATAATAATTTAAGTATTTACTACTAATATTTTTTATGATTCAAATTAAATGTTAATTAGAGTAATTTTTACATATAGTTTCAAAGATTTTTTAAATTTAGTTAATTTTACAACAGTGTTTATTGTGAATATTTTGTACAATTAATGGGACTACACACATTTACATTAATAATTACAAGAAATTTATGAATTAAATAATGGTATTGCATGCATATAAAATATACACATACGTATATAAATAATTTACGTATATGTATACTATATATATACGTATAGGCCCATATATATAATTTACACAATTTTATTTTATATATAACGTTAAAAGGTGCATGTAAGTCTAATTTTCATAGGAATAACCTTTTAGAAAAATAGATATATATATATATATGCTAAGAGCAGTGTTTTGATATGTATATGTATATATATATATAAATATATGTGTATATATTCATATATATCTTAACTAGCAAAGTAACATGGACTCTTACGATGAACACAATCCCTGCTAGAGACTCATATAAAGCTCTAAGCATAGGACATACATTTATAGAATAACATTCCATATTCCAGTAGTGTGTGAGCAGTCCCTCCTTCAGCCTCCAGTGACAGTTTCTAGGAGCGCCTATGAAGTAATAACTAGAGAGATTCTCGGTCATAACTCCCTCCCTCCCCTTCTATTAACTAACTATATATATATATATATATATATATATATTGAACAGTCATCACCACGTCTCTAAATGAGGGCTTGTGAGGAGTGTTGTTAAAAAAGGGTATTTTTAATTCAATTAGAGAATAAACGCTGTGTGTGGCAAAATATGTCTGTAATTATCAAATATAAAGTCAACATAGAATAATTAATGTAACACTGTATCTATTGTATTTTACAATCCCATTTATATTAGTGGATACAAATATTTTCTTGTGTGCAGTTCCTAATATTTGTTCGGGCTGTCAGTATACTTACACTGATGGAGTAGGAATGTGGCAAGAATATTTTATAAATCATGTACTAGCATTTACTAGGAGGGAGGGTGGAAAACCACCTTAAGATACAGGCTAGGATTAGAATAACAACATCCCAGTAACCTGCATTAAGGGGTGCTTAAACGAGTCTTGAACTATTTTAACGTATGTTTTTATTGAAGGGGAAAGGGGAGGAGGAAGAACCTTTTTTATTACCTATATTGATGATTAAACATTTTAATTTGTCTCGACACCTCGTGGAAAGAAGTAATATGATCGTAAAAGAACTATAACTCAAGATTTTGATAAATCTCGACGTTTCAGGATCCCTTAAAACAGAAAAGATAGTTTTCACGAGGCTATATGTAGGCCTATATCTATCTATCCGTCTCTATCTCGGCCTAGAGCCAAAAATATTCCACCATTCAGTCTAAAACTTGGTAGCTATGATTTTAATAAGGTTCTATAAAGTTGTTTTAATTATATGACAAACCCAAATATTAAGGGTAGCTTACTAAAGGGAAAAAGGTGAAATCAAGATTTTTCTAAAAATCCACTATAAAGATTTTGATTACTTTTATTTTATCCAAACAATATTAAATACTACAAGCAAAATGGCAATTCTCATTTTTCCATGTAAATGATATTTAAGTTACTTTAAATGAACGTAAATTTCCCGTTTTGATCATATTATATCCGCAACTATTTGAGATACGAAATAACTTAACATTTTGATGTGGTAGTACTATTAAAAGTAAAAACCATTTTACAAAAATATATTTTTATAAAACCAATAACTTTTAATAGAGGTTAGTCTTTACTCAATGTTTACTTAACAGTGTATATTTCATTCTTCTTTGTTGGAGTGTTTCTGAAATATTGTAAGCTATTTTGTTTCACAAATATTAAGAGTTTTTAATAAATTTTCTCTTTTAAGATAAAATAGAAAGTTTATCTGGTTTACCGTACCATTTATTTTTTATGTTTGTTTTTTAAGATTAATTCTGTAAAGAGTTACTTGAAGTTGTTGACAACTCGCCTGCTGTTAAGGGATGTAAAACTCAGAATATACAAAACATTAGTTTTAACAGTTGTTCCATATGGTTGTGAAACGTGGTCTCTTACCTTACATGACGAAAACAAATTTAGACTGTTCAAAAACAAGGTGCTTAGGAAGATATTTCGTCCAAAAAAGGAATAAAGCTACTGAGATTTGAGGAGGCTACATAATGATCAGGCACATACCTTGTATTTATCACAATACATTGTTATGATGATCAAGTCTCGTAGTTTACGGTGGGTAGGACATGCAGTACCAATGGAAGAATTTAGAACTTTGTTCCGTGTATTGACTGGTGAACCCAATGGGAAGAAACCATTGGTAAGACGCAGATATAAGTATAACATTAGAATGGACCTGAAAGAAATACGAGTGTAATGAGGTGGACTGGATAGAACTAGCTTGAGAGAGGATTAGGGTGTAATGAGGTAGACTGGATAGAACTAGCTCAATATAGGGACAGGATATAATGAGTTGGACGTGATATAACTAGCTCAAGATATGGATAGGGTGTAATGAGGTAGGATGGATAGAAATAGCTTGAAAATAGGTATAAACTGTAATGAGGTTGAATGGATTTAACTATCTTAAGATAAAGATAGAGTGTAATGAGTTAGACTGGATAGAACTAGCTTGAGATAGGAATAGGGTGTAATCTGGTAGACTGAATAGAACTAGTTCAAGAAAGGGATAGGGTGTAGTGAGCTAAATCAAATAGAACTAGAAAGGGATAAGGTGTAATGAGGTGGACTGAATAGAACTAGTTTAATAAAGGGATAGGCTGTAGTGAGCTAAATTAAATAGAACTAGAAAGGGATAGGGTATAACCAGGTGGACTGGATAGAACTAACTTGAGATAGGGATAGGGTGTAATGAGGTAGACTGGATATAATGAGCTCAATATAGGGACAGGATATAATGAGGTGGACGCGATAGAACTAGCTCAAGATAGGGATAGGGTGTAATGAGGTAGACTGGATAGAATGAGCTCAAGCTAGAGAAAGGATATAATGAGGTAGGCAGGATAGAAATAGCTCGAAGATAGGTATAAGCTGTAGTGGGGTTGAATGGATTTAACTATCTTAAGATAAAGATAGTGTGTAATGAGGTATACTGGATATAACTAGCTCAAGATAGCGATAGAGTGCAATGAGGTTGACTGGATAGAACTAGATCAATATAGGGTTAAGATATAATGAGGTGGACTGGATATAGCTAGCTCAAGATAGGGATAGGATATAAAATTAGACTTGATAGAACTATCTCAAGATAGAGAAAGGCTGTAATGAGGTGGACTGGATATAACTATCTTAAGATAGAAATATGGTGTAGTGAGGTGGACTGGATAGAACTAGGTCAGGATATGAATGGGTGTATTGAGGTGGATTGGGTAGAACTAGCTCAGGATAGAGCTAAGTGGTGCACTTCTGTAAGTGTGGAGATAAATTGAGTTCCTAATGCCAAAGAGTAAGTGAATAGTGTTACTTGTGATATATTTATGAATGTATTTGTCAAAAATAACTATTCGTTCATGTTTTTACTATGTTTAGCACTAGTTTCTGAATTAAACGCATGGCCAATTCACCAAGAGCTTGTGCTGCCCTTAACCGATCTTGTCACCACTGATGCAAGCTTATTGTAATAATTATTCGCTAGTATTCATAATACTTATAGGACACAATTTTTGAAGCCCCTTAGAATATACCACCCTGTGGGAATAAACGTGTATACACCGTCGGTTTCAACAGCTCTCCCTTTACACAAATATTTCTCAATTATTTTAAAATAGTTGAAAAATGACACCTGGACTCAAGAATCGAGTCCGGGGCCTTTGACTAAGCGTGCCACAGATCCACCACTGACTATCAAGGATTCTTCCAGTGCTAAGTATCATTCTTCACTCATAGTTTAAGGTGCGGCAGAAGAGAGTGCCAGTATTTTTCAGTTTTATTAAATATAAATATGTTGGCAGAAATTAATCAAATATTTCTCCAGTAGCAACATATAGTTTAGTTTTCTGCACATACTAAAATCAACAGTTCTTGAATATTTGTCAAGGATGTCCTGGAATGTTGTCAAAACATTTTATCTTTATTTAAAATGTTTTGACAACATTCCAGGACACCCTTTACCGATATTCAAGATATGTTGATGGGTGACCTGGCGGTCTAGGGGTCAGGTGTCAGACTTCTGTGCTGGCGGCCGGGGTTCAATCCCAGGTCCCGGCACAGATTTATCTGATTACCAAACCCTTCCTTCACCTCTGACAAGACATCTTGTGAATGTGGGGAATGCCAGGCCTCCACCGTGGTTCGGATTCCACGTTAAACTGTAGGTCCTCCATTTCATCTCACAATCACCCTACCATTACACATTAGCGTAAGTGCGTACAACCCGAACGGGTAGTAAGACGCAGTGCTAATAATAATAATAAGATTAATAAGATCTGTTGATATAAACATGTGCAGAAAACTAAACTCTACATTGCTACTGGAGAAATATTTGATTTATTTGTGTCAAAAAAATGTACTGCTATAAAATCTGTAAAATTACTCGTTCACCCTTCTGCCGCACCTCAAGGCATATCCTGTGATGGGTGTGTGGAATGGTCAGCTACATATGGGTGAACAAATGTTTCGCTAGCTATCAGATAACGCAGTCATCTGTGATTCGAGAGGGCGGTTGCTCTTCCAAGTAAACAATACCGGATTGTAAATATAGAGCGAGATTTCAATGAATATCGATACACTTGCTGCATGTCATTGTAATTACAGAACTGTACGTATAGAGGGAACCTGGATAGCTCAGTGGTAAAGCATTGGCACGCTAAGTCAAAGGTCCCAGGTTCGACTCCTGTGTTCAGGTGTCATTTTGCAACTAATTTCAATTAATCAATTTGTAATCGCGTAGTTACAATGTTTTTTTTAGCAAGTGTGTATATGTTCAATAAAAGTGTTATCAGCTAATCTCTGTCGCTAGCATATCAGCCAATTGACCTAAATATCCTGGATTCGAGTCCTGGTATGGTCGACATATACTATGGTTTGCGAAATCAAGACTTCCACTTTAACGATGATTAAATGAAGGACGTTAGACCAACTGTTGTGTTTGTTATTTAAATAATTTCCTTTTATAAGTCATATTATGCTGATATAACTTTTCAAATGGCTGACCTCTTGGGCTAGAGGTCAGCATTCCTGACTACTACTTTACAGATCTCGGGATCAATTCCCACTGATACTATAGGTATTTTTTTAAATGTCACCATAGTCTGCTCAGTTGGGCTTAAGTAATTTTAAGACTTTTAGTGGCACAGCATAATCATAATCATCATCATCATCTCATCGGGCCGAAGTAGCTGCACCTACATGGTGGACAAACCTCATCATATGTTTACATATCCACTACGGCAGTAAAATTATTATTATTATTATCACCGTGTCTTACTACCCGTTCTGGTTATGCGCTCTAACCCTAATATGTAATGGTAGAATGATCGTGAGATGAAATAGAGGACATACAGTTTAACGTTGGCATCCGAACCACGGTGGAGGCCTGGCATTCCCCACATTCAAAAGTGTTGATTAATACACGTCTTGTCAGAGGTGAAAGAAAGGTTTGGTAATCAGATAAATGGATGACATGCAGTGGACCTAATTTCACAAGACCTAAAGTTTAGGAGCTATGCCTTTAGGTCTTATAAAATTAGGTCCAGTGAAGTTAGGTCTTGTAAATTAGGTCTTATAAAATTAGGTCTTGTGCCTTTAGGTCCACTGCCTGCTTGAACAGTTAAGGACTTTTAAAGTAATATATGAAAAATTAATTTTAGGTCCAGTGCTTTTAGGTCCAGTGCCTTTAGGTCTAGTAAAGCTAGGAGCTATAAAATTAGTTGTTATAAAGTTAGGTCTTATAAATTTAGGTGTTATGAAGTTAAGAAATTTAGTTTAGGAGTTGTGACTTTAGGTCTTATAATTTTAGGTTCACTGCCACATGTCCAGATAAATCTGTGACGGGACCAAAGATTGAACCCCGGACCCGCAGCACAGAAGTCCGACAGCGTACCCCTAGACAACCAGGTCTTCTACTGTCAGTATAAAATCAGGAATGTCTAGCTAACAAACTCTGGAAGAATACACAAACAGAAAAGTCAGTTCATTAAGATAACCACCCAAAATAATAAACTATCCAATAAATTATGTTTTGTTTTTTCATAAAATATCAGCTCTTTACTAATGTTTTAAAATTTTAATAAAATTTATTTCTAAGTACTGACTACTTTTCTTACTGTTTCAAATGAAAACTTATTTCTATGATACGTAACACAGGCTACAAATAATATCATGTGTCTTCTAAGGGACTTAAAGCTAGGAGCTATAAAATTAGTTGTTATAAAGTTAGGTCTTATAAATTTAGGTGTTATGAAGTTAAGAAATTTAGTTTAGGAGTTGTGACTTTAGGTCTTATAATTTTAGGTTCACTGCCACATGTCCAGATAAATCTGTGACGGGACCAAAGATTGAACCCCGGACCCGCAGCACAGAAGTCCGACAGCGTACCCCTAGACAACCAGGTCTTCTACTGTCAGTATAAAATCAGGAATGTCTAGCTAACAAACTCTGGAAGAATACACAAACAGAAAAGTCAGTTCATTAAGATAACCACCCAAAATAATAAACTATCCAATAAATTATGTTTTGTTTTTTCATAAAATATCAGCTCTTTACTAATGTTTTAAAATTTTAATAAAATTTATTTCTAAGTACTGACTACTTTTCTTACTGTTTCAAATGAAAACTTATTTCTATGATACGTAACACAGGCTACAAATAATATCATGTGTCTTCTAAGGGACTTATTAGACTAGACTGCCGATGAATGGGAGATTGAGGTTTCAATCTCGGTTGGGTGTACTGAAGGTTGTTATTCCCAAATGGTTGTCCACTCTCCCTCCATGCAAATGCGGGCACACTTCCTATAAATGGAACCTTCCCAATACCTAAAACTCATTAGCGTAATTAGCGCGTAGCGTATAGCCCGAACGGTTCTAAACCTATTTAGATATATCATGTGACGACCCCTAATTATTCTTGAGAATTTAATTGGTTAATTGGTTACACTTGGAATGGGTTAGTTGCTTTATTGGACCAAATGAGACCCCAAGAAGAGTCTGGTGGTAATCAAAGAGATCAACCAAGTGTCTCCGTGGTAGAATAATCTCAAAGGGAAGAACGGAGTTCGATAAATAGCTTTAAGAAAACACCCTTATGAAGGAACTAAGAAAACAGAAATTTAGAAGGAACACAATGAGTAAATCTTTGCCCGGTAGCAGAAAGTGTGAAAAGAATTTGTCTCCAGCTATATATGCCTACATTATTTAGCACCGCGTCTTACTAACCTTTCGCGTTACCGGTATACGCTCATATACTAATTACGCTAATGGTTTTATGGAATTGGAAGGTTTATTTAAAGGAAGTGTACCCGCATTTGCGTGGAGGGAGTTTGGAAAACCATTTTGATAAACCACCACCAGTACCTCAAGCCTAGATTCGAACCTCGATCTTCCCATCATAGTCAGTTTAGTCTACTGCAAGAGTGACGCCTTAGACTATGCCACCACCTAAATGGGTGATATAAAATATTAGATAATTGTTTATTAAATTATTAAAGATTATTTTCATGATTTTTTATCCAGCGCTGCGTATTACTACCAGCTACGCATATGTACTAATTGCACTAATTAGTTAGGGATGAGATAGTAAGCATTTTAGGGTAAGTGTACCTGCATTTGTGTAGAGGGAGAGTTGAAACTCATATTAAAAACACCTGACTGAGATTTGAGCCACAATCTCCCTGTCATCGGCATTCTAGTCTGATACAAGGTTGACGCCTCAGACCATGCTGCCACTGAAGCAGGTGTCACGATAATTGAGATTAGCCTATCATTCAACCGAAACAAGATGACTGATAACATTATCATCTTGACATAGCTGATGTCTTTCAATAAATTAACACGAGATGGGGACAGAGATTACGAAAGTGGGCGTACATTATGGCATGATGTTGCATCGGCTGGCGACAGACAAAAAATATGTATATATTTTGTTTTGAGGCACGTAAAACATAAAGATTCTTAATAGTTTTATGTTCAGGTTTTTCACATTTACAATATTTTTTATCGTTTTATTAGAATGTAAAAAGTTAAATAAAACAAAAATACACAATATTGACATGGGAATTCCAATACTCTGTTTTATAAGCAGAGTCCAACTCTCACAGGAAGAGCCAACATTCATAAAAAATTACTACATTATAGTTTTATTCTAATAATGACATATTTATATATCAAAAGTGACAGATCGTAATACGACTTGAAATTAGATTTATTATTGTTCCTACCTGGCAGATAAGGAGGGATTTCTTATAAAAATTGGACTATAAAATATATATATGTGAAATAAAGTTATATTTAAATATTAATTCATATGTATCACAAACTGATACGTGATTCTTATCCACAGGATCAGAATTCATAGCTGAATAATATTCAATCAAGTGAAAAGTGACAGCTTGGAAAGAGGAATCGAACCCGGGATCTTTGACTTTGCGGGCCAAGTGAAAAGTGGCCCTGTATACGAACAAGGATGGGACAATGGTATAGCATTGGTGTGCAAAGCCAAAATTCCCATCCGGGTTTGATTCCCTGGTCCGGTTTTTCATTTTTCACTTAATTAATAATTATATCCACAAACTGTATTTACTGCTTGATAAACACTTTCATTAGAAACTTTCGTACATAGACAAGTGACAGGTAGGTGGTATATTAAGGTGAGTTGGTAAACGTGTGTTTCGAACTAGTTTTAAATAATAATATTTAGCATCGCATCTTACTACCCGTTCGGGTTATACGCTTTAAGTACTAATTACGCGAATGGATTAGGAATTGGGAAGGTTGAATTAGAGGAAATGAACCCGCATTTGCATGAAGGGAGAGTGTAGGACCATTTAGGAAAAACCACCCCCAGTTCACCCGACCGAGATTCGAACCTCGATCTTCCCGTCCTCAGCAGTCGAGCTCAACACGACAAGCGCGTTAGTCAACTATGCCACCGAGGTGGGTCGAACTCGTATTAAGTTATCCACTAATGAAAAAAGTTTTAGAAACACTGACTCAAAGCATTATACCACCAACCCGGGTATCAAATATCTAATAAAAACCTAAAATTATGGTTAGTAAACCATGGTTTATCAATAATTTTATCGAATAATTGCCTTATTTTCATATTACATTTTAAACACATTTCTTGATTAGAAAAATACAAAACCAAAATTAATCTCTGTGAACTTTATTAATTGTGTTTTTATTTTATTTTAAAAGACAACATAAACTTTATGCCAACGCTTGTTGGATATATTTTTTAATATAACACGATAAACCCCATTTATTGGTAGCCTTACTAATTTAATAATTGGCTCTTTAATGTCAAGAGACAGTGTAAATAGAACTCGTAAGACACTTTTGAGCTACGCTTGAGAAGTTTCTTTTGAGTGTTTGCATAAAACATTCAAACTGAGAAATGTCGTTTTCATTTGGTATTAAATAACTTGGCATATTTGTCATGCTGTGTTACAAAAGTTTTAAACGTTATATTATATAAATTATTAATCTCATTCTCAATCCTCATTTCTTAAGTAGAAAACTCTAACAAGCCATTGTTAATCTTAACAACGTTTTTGCCTCTTTCTTTCTTTTTTTTTCTTTGAAAAGAATTTATTCTTGATGCCAAAGAAGATTAGTTATGTAATTTATACTTCCTTACTCATTAATAAAAGAATATTCCATTATTTTTATTTCCAAGTAGAAATTAGAACGTTAATAATATATAATATTCAATTATGACATTTCCTTTAATGTAACACGATTCTAACTAAGGGGCTTATATATTTAATAATAATGAAGGTAAAAATAAGAATGCAATGGTTTGGTTGTATTGTAACGAAAAGTTTCAAGATGAAAAAGATCTTTGTCATTTATTACAAACAACATTGAAAACAGCACGCGCCGATACACTTTAAAATCTTTCGCATGCTTTCGTCAGTTAAAGACAGGTTTCTATCGAGTGATATTCAGTTACTTGACAGTATATATTACTTTGTTTGACTTTAAAAAGTTTATTTGCTATTTTTTATTTAATTTATTTGAGTTATTTAACGCGCACTTTTTGTGCATGACTTATAAACTAACTTAAATCTAGAAAAGACACAACATCCCCCAGCCATTAACTCATTACTGTGAAAGGGGAAATTCACATTTCACGCATGATACATTTTTTGGCCATGCCAGGAATTAAACCCAGGATCCTTAGCTCAATAAGCAGGCATGCTACCAACTGATCTAAGGTGTCGGACTTGATTTAAATAATCAATAGTTTCAGTCTTATAATCCCTTTACTCCAGGGGAATACCATATCATGCGCAACCTAATGAACTATACTACGTGCACTAGTGGGATAGAACTAGAGAAAACAAGGCCTTCACTACGAATTAAAATAACAATTAGTTCTAAGCTATGAAAATTATAACTAAGCTTATATTGTATTCAAAACTTTTTACTGGGAAACTTTTTATGGAATGAAACCTCAGTTGAATTTCTAGTTAAAGGCTTACTCGTCAAAAGCTATCAAATATCTATAGATTTTGAGGTTTCAGTGTTTAATTTTAAGTGAAACCTATATTTTCCCCCTTCACATCACAATTAGAACTTTAAAACTAGCTCTCTTTCAGCTCTCTATCTATTCCCACTTGAATAGGAATTAAATTTATATATTCGGTCAAGAGAATTAACAATGTGTCTACCGAGATACGAGACAAACACAAATCAGGGTTTCCATGGTGATGTAAACAAAGACATTTTGTACATATGAGCTACTTTAATCACGGCAGAAAAGATGTAAATTCGCAAGGGAAATAATTGTGGGTTTTCTTTGGAAGCTACTATTTTGGATGACATCTTGGACTTCAAACCTTTAAAATGAGTGTCAGTTTTGTGAAAATCGTTTAAGGCGTTTTATCCTAATATAAATTACGAGATTATTTTTAGTATATAATAATTATATTAGAATAGATTAGATCGCAGCGCAACTGTTCTAACGGGGATAGCTCCCGCAACCAATAGTAAATTATATGGATGTTTTGAATGCAAAGAAAAGCCATGAATTATGTTTACATTTTAATCCATTCATATTAAGGCTTTCATTTAATCCTGTCCACGTGATATTTAATAATGCAGTATAATCATACAAACCTAATTGGCAGTTGAATTGACCATATATCTATTCTAGATATGGAGAGATCGTGGGAATACACGCTCGATAAAACAGGTTATTAATGAAACCACTAATGCTCATTCACGTATCAAATATTTAGTTATTAATTCAAATTGGAATACTAAGAGGGGTTCCCCTCTTTCTCCCTTCAGTTAACTGATTAGCTTGAAATAAAAAAAATTAATCTTGGTATCATATAAAATCGTAAATAAGTTGTTCCATTAACGAGCAATTTTATATATATATATATATATATTTTTTTTTTCCAGTTGTATCTGTTTGTCAAAGGTATATGGGTAATGAAAATTTATATTTGTGTTTTGGAAGAGCTCAAACGATAAATTTTCGTAATTATTATGTGAATAAATACATTTTCGTGTAAAAAAGTATAAAAAAGAGTATGATTTTTAACAAAGATTCTTAAAACCATTGGTGACCTGGTTGTCTAGGGGTAAGATGTCAGACTTCTGTGCTGGGGGTCCGGGGTTCAATCCTCGGTCCCGGCACAGATTTATCTGATTGCCAAACCCTTCCTTCACCTCTGACAAGACGTGTATTAATCACAACTTGTGAATGTGAGGAATACCAGTCCACCACCGTGGTTCGGATTCCACGTTAAACTGTAGGTCCTCCATTTCATATCACAATCACCCTACCATTACACATTAGCGTAAGTGGTATAATCCGAAGGGTATGGTAAGACGCAGTACTAATAATAATAATAATAATAATAATAATAATAATAATAATAATAATAATATTAAAACCATTGATTAAAATCCATGCCCTATATTTGTGAGCTATATTAATTAGCATTGCCATAAAAATTAATAGAATCAATGGGTATGGTATTATTAATACAATAATAATAATATCTAGGAGTTTAAAATACACTTTAAGATTCCTATCGTCCAGTAATCTTGAGTAAGTTAAAAAGTTTTTTATTTAAAATATGGTCCATGTAAAAAGGTATGAGAAAGCTACCTACATGCTCTTATATAGTAAAAAATCCTGACATTCAAAGTTTTATAATCAAATAAAATATCATGATTTCGTCCTCAAAATACTCTGAAATGAAAGTGAATCTTTGAGATCACAATATTCTAATATTGCTAGATCAAAAATAAATAATTTTTCATGTGGTCACAGACAAACAATATAAGATAAATAAAGTTTGTTTTGGTGGGTATGAATCATCATAACTGCTATTATCATAAGAAATACACTAGTATGAGCATATTTCCCTTCAAATATGTTGCACGCCTACGTGCATAAGGTTGAATACATGACTCACAAAACCAAAGTGACCTAATGATGCATATATGACATTACAACCCAATCTTAGAGTTAGAAATGCTTATAACATGAAGTAAAAATAAATTATATACAGATACTAAAATAATTTAACCCAGGCACTCTTCACCCCCTCCCCCCTTCCCAATGATCCACAAGGTACCAATCCAAGATCTCCTAGACCTATAAATTATAACAGATATCTATAACCACTTGACCATTTGAGACTGTACTCAAAGGCTTCTGTAAAACATGTTTTTCAACACAAAAAGGGAGAAATTAGCATTTTAGACCACACTTAGTTCACGTCTAATTTTTATACCACGCCTTCTTTCATTCTGTGGTATGATACAATTTCTGTTGCCTTACTTTCCCTTAAAAACAAAATATAATATTATTATTTTATTCTTAAGGTAATATTTTAATCCAATAGGTTAATGTAGAAGAAGCGTGTAACGTTGGTTTGGGAATGTTGAGAGGATGAATGTGGATCGAGTGACGAAGCAAATATATGAAAGTAGGGTGTGTGGCTGGAAAGGAAGGGATAGGCCATGTAAAATGGGGCTAAATGTGATAGACAAATGTATGAAAAAAGAAACGTTTAACAGTTTTAAGAATAAAAGAGAATGTATGACTCAATGTATGGATTTTGTTGAAGCAAAGGGAGTATTCAAGGATAGGGAAGTGTGAACAAAGTTAGTGAGGATGGACTAAG